>JAYESA010000002.1:86209444-86261714 GCA_036927795.1 Iris macrosiphon | reverse complement strand
AAATCTTGGACTGAACAGTACCCACTGATACTGGCACTGAACACTAATACTGTGCACGATACTGTGTTGTGCACGAACCTACCTATGATACATTGATACCTTAGAGACTTTACTGTTTTAAACTGTTGCACTCGATGATGATTCCTCCTTGCTAACCTCCCTGATTTGGCACGAGTTACAATAGCTACTGTGCATTGGCCTGAGCCTCTACTGGCAGTTGGCTGTACGAGCACCTGAGTTGCTGTTGCAAGGTCTCTTGGCTGCTAATAACTGCACAATTTGTTGTGGAGTTAGCTACTGCTAGTTGCAGGTGCCCGACTGAAGCCACTATGTATTTTCTCTATGCTCATCCCCATCTTGTTGAACTGAATGAGACTAAAACTGAGACTGCACATGCTTCTCTGATACTCTGCAGTTACTACTATTGGGCTTTCTCTCTTGCACGAGCTGAGCAGTTGGTGTACACCGAGTTTTTGTAGTTGGCTGCACTGCGCACTGTGCACTACGTACTGCTCCATGTAGTTGGCTACTGCCCGAGCTGCTGTCACCCAGTGGACTGAAACTGCACTGTCCATTGTTGTTGTGCCTTGAATGCACTGCAGTTCTTGTATTGAACTGAGTTGTAGGTGATACACATGCTGCTCTATGCAACTCTCTCACTGACACACTCTCACATAAAACCAAAGCACACACACACATTGCACACAAAACTCATGTATATATGTATATATGTATATATATATATATACTCAAAATTTATACAAATACATAGATATCAAATAGTTATATACACTTATACATATATCAATACATATATATATATACATATATATATATATATATATATATATATATATATATATATATAAATATATATATACACAAGCACACATAGAAATGAGGACAATAAATCAAACACGTGGAGTACACCGCACCCGTATCACACTCATTCTATGATATGCTTGCGATACGACTCCAACACACAACCAAAACACATCACAGAGGACACGAGCAAGTCTAATACACTAAATATGAACAATACATATAATAATTAGAACAACTATGTGTCTTTGTCAAGGTGTGATATGCACAAGTCCCCGTGTCTGAGAAAAACTCCCAAAATAACCCGTATCGCCAAATTGACGAGATACGGCCTACACGTAGCCAATTGTGGATACGACACTAGTCACAAACAATCAATCATATGTCATATTAATCTATTTGACCAAATGACAAATACCACATGTGCCAATCTCGGAATTCCCCTAAAATTGGTACCAAAACACATACAACTTCCACCATATGTCTCCTATGAACCTAAAACCAATTCCTATGGGTAGCCTATGCATGTGGGTTAGTTTATCTTAGTTAAATCTCATATTTAGAGTCTACTAGAAGAGGAAAAACTAAAATTTACCTATTGAGAGATGGATTCCAAATGAAAATCTCCAAATATGGAAAGTAGCTCCTCCTTGTAGATCTTTGCCTCCTCCTTGTTGCTCCTTGCTTCCTTCTTGTAGATCATTATTGTAGTAACCTAAATTGAAGAATAGGAAAAGAATTTGTGAACAAAATTGGTAGAGAATTGATGAGGGAATGAAGGAAATTGGAAAGAGGGAAAATATAGATCTAAAGGGAATAAAAATTATGAAGTGAATGATTTTCTCTCTCCTTCTTGCATGTGGTCGGCCATATACCCCTCACCATACTATATGAAATATCCAAAACATCCCTTGGGGCCTCTCATGAAGAAATTAATTAAGGAGGAAGGTTTTAGTCTAATGGTTTTACTAATTAATCCATCATCCTAATCCATGGGCCTATTCTTGGGCTCAATCTAAACTAATATGAAATATTGGTTTCATAACTAATAAATTGGTTAGATCCACTACATAAATCCAAAATAAATCTACAACTATCAATCAATAAATAATACACATGCACAATATTTAAATACAATCAATCCTAAAATAAAAAGACCTATGTCAATTACCAAATTACCTTTGATTGAAAATATGAGGGTGACACAAGGTACTTACTATTACTAGCATATTACTCATCTAATCCCTAATATAGAAACACTAGTACTCCTTGATATAGCAACACTAGCTTCCTAACTACACCACATATGCCCTTAATATTTTAGGATACTAGCTTATCATTAGATCACCTTATCACACTTACTAGAACTTATGATCACTTGCATTAGTTATTAACTTTACATGTTTTACTTCACTCTCAAAGGCAGGCATATGGTTCCATATCTCTATTGATGTATACGTATCTCCCTTTAAATCTTTTATAGACTGATACACTAATTAGTGATATACTACATATCTTTCATTACCAATCTTGATATTTCTTATGACATACTATTAAAATTTCTAATACTCAGGCTTCCACATTCATAAACTTCGACAATAACACCCATCACCCACTATGCATCATGCACACAATTTTTAGACACTTCTCCCACCTATTGCTTCCAACACATCACTAGCCTCAATATTAGGTGATATATCCATCACTAGTCATATACTGGTATAATCCTATCTACTCATATCAATGCTCTACTTCTAAGCAAAATAATGATAGGACAAAAATCTTACAATAATATGAGTGGATAAGTATTGAGATAATACTTTAAGAACAAATTTAAGATATAACCTGATAATCATACACGTCTGTCCAAAATCATGACACTCAGAATCCTCGCCACGCCAGTGAGCATAGCTGCGATAAAGGATAGGCTCCATAACTAGGGTATGCAACTCTATAATCATGTCATCTAGAATCCTCACAATGCCAATCGGTATGGCTACGAGAAACTCTAAATTTTATAACTAAGATATGTACATCCGAAGTCAGGTTCCTATATTTCTGCCACACCAGCTAATATGGATGTGATAAACTCTAGTCTCCATAACCAAAGCAGACGTTTCACCTTTCTCACAGTCCTTATCAACATATGTCATCAGATGATACCATAATTTAGTTCGTAAAATTTATCTCGATATGAAATTAAACTCAACAACGAACACCAAGAATTAATTTAAATAACCGATCACCAAGAATCAAATTCAATAACAACAAGTGAGAGCGGACGAAAACAAGGGAAAGATTTGAATTAGAATTTAAAATAATATTCTCAAGGGTCGTCCCAGGAATCTCTTATAAAATTTATGATTGAGTATCCTCTCATCCTTATATCCTATATCCTATCGCAGGCTCGCAGTAGTACAACTAAGCCGTCGCACTACCACGACATCGCACAACTTGCGAAGCCTGACCTGCATGGGCCACTACTAAAAATGTATCACGATCCACACCTGGTGAAGGGGTACAAGTACATGGGTACGTCCAGCCTATGCTGCAGCATCGGCGGTAGAACGTTGTCTTGGTCAACTATACTATCTAATTATCTCACAATAATGCATAAACCTCCAATAATATCTCAACTCCAAAGAGAGTATAATAAACTTAATTCAACACAATACTCTATCATAATTCTATAGCACGATAAGAATCAAGAAAGTCTAACATAACTATACAGTCAAAAATATATAACAACAATAATAGAAACAATAATCAAATCTCAAACTATATGCCAAAAATAAATCCAGTACCAAAATGCTAAAGAAAACTAACTATGAAAAATAAGTAATCCGGATAATCCTCCTGATAATTACCCCAGAACTAGTGGGTCCAAGTCTGCATCATCTATAGGTCAAAGTCCATAGTATGTCGGACACTAATCTCTCGGACCCACTAAAAAATATTTTCCAGTGAGGAATAGAGCGAAGTACATCTCTAATAGTAGCTCTAATCAATGATATAAACTATGTTACAGTAAATAGATGTGAATATACAAGATGCCATATACATATACAAGAGATACGCAATAAAGGAAATATTGGAATTAAATACAAGGATGAGCAATATTGAGTGAACAAGAAACTAATGACTAAGTGAGTGAGTACCAGCTTTAACATGTGATTGGCTTAGAAATTTGTACAAGAGTAAATAGCCTGGTTAATCATACGTGGGATGTATGATCAACACTCACAAGGAACAAGACATGCACAAGGAGGGTATGATCACATATCTACACTACAAACTCCCCGCCCCCGACTGGTATAGTGGATCCAACCTTGGTACTTCATGACATGGGTTTCCCTAAGAAGGGCACTACTCTTCTCATGAACCAATATGTGTACATGTACAAGAAGAACAAGAAAATAAGGCTTGCACAAGATACACCATACATACCAAGGAATAATATCTCATAACAATATCCGGATATACCAATCCATGTAAACATCGTATCAAGAAATCAAGGATATCTACACTAGATACAAGAGACATAGAGGATATCATAAATGAGAAACTATCAGAGAATGTACTCGCTTGTTGTTTAGATCAATGAATATGAAACTGTGTCCGAACTGGTGTCACACAGACCTATATATAGAATATTACATTAATACAAGGTTTTGGGAATAAAAATAAATTAAACTAGTCAATGTCTAGGTCATAAAGCCATTTCTAAGTCAAAGCAGTCAAACGAAGGCCAACTCTATGTCAAACTAGGCAAACTTGGTCAAACTAGCTATTTTTAAGTTGTATGAGTCGATCTCTAGGATACTTGGTCCACACACTATGAAACGAGGCCACACTAGCTATTCTAAGATACTAAGAAAACCAACAAGATACCGTATCCTAAGATACGCAAGTTATTAGATATAAATATACTAATATATATATATATATATATATATATATATATATATATATATATATATATACAAGATAATATTGTCACTACCATATTCTGAAAATGAGGGTATTTTTGACTTTTTATAATTATTAGTATTGTGGTATTCATATTAAATGATTTCTTGATAAGTGTATTTAAATTAATTAATTTCGTGAGATAGGTAATTAAATATATTATATTATATACTGTATTCTTAATGTCTGAGCTGGTAGACTCAACCTAGAAGCCATTAGACGAACACCTGTCCGAATTATTTGGGATTACGTGTTAATTACATTATTTAGGATTTAAATTATTGGAGGTTGTATTTAATTACCGTAATTTATTTAATTGTTGCGCGCTGTCGTTGCTTCGATATTTGGAGCGCTACCTGACTTTTGTCTTCCAACAAATTTCACAATATTGCCCTAGACGTGCCTGCCTTCTATTCTGCTATTTTTGCAACTCATAATTATGCTCTCTGTACCTTATTTTTAGCCGCACAAAAATTGTCGCGGACGTTTATTTAATTCCTAAATAAATTCCAACTTTGTATCGTTGTGCGTTCCAATCGAAATTGGAGACAATCTTGACCTATTTTTCGTGCGACCCAAATTAGGGTAATATTCTATTCTGAGTCTTCTTCACTATTGGTATTGATGACCCGACCTGATTTAGGTCCCATGTACTCCTAATTAATTTTAGAACACAACTTACATTTTATTCCTAATTAATTTGAGGATACCATTTTAACCAATTCTGTAAATCCCAATTTAATTCCAGTGCCCTGCTATTTAAGCCCGTGTGACACACACAGCAACCCCTCACCCTACAAAACACTGAATATCAAATCGCCCACAAAATTTTTGTCATTTTATGCGTCGGTACAAATACCCAAATTTAAGGGGGCTAATTTGTAAATTTGCATTTTTGGTGTCAACACCTCATTTGTTTAAAAATAATGTAGGAGCCCTATTATTTAACTAAGTCACCACCCTCATCCCCACATGAAATTTCTCCATGTCAAATCTGGACCACTCATTCAATGGGTGCATCCTCACCCTTGATTTCCCACACACTTTCCCCCTATTTAATGTCCTATCCCCACTAGCCCTAATCTCCAAAATTCCTAGGGAAGCACACCTCCCCACTAGCCCCCAAGCCCCCAACCGTATGAAATTCCTCTTCTTCCTCTTTTCTCCATTTTTATTTTTTTCTTCTCTTCTTCTTCTTCTTCTTCTTCTTCTTCTTCCTTTCTTCTCCTTCTCCTCCTTTGAATTTTTAAACAAGAAGGAAAGGGGGGAACACTGTTCACCTGGAGTCCCCGGCCACTTCAGTCCGGCCGCTTCCCCGTCAGTCCAGCAACTCCCCGACTCCGCCTCATTCAACCACCACCCTCAGCCGACGGAGCCGACTGCTCCTCCTCCTAACACCAGTCCCACCACCACTGTTATCCGGTTCCAGTCGATCCCCGCTGCCCGCATCCGGAAGACGGCCGCTCCCCGGAGACCTCTATTGCCGACCACTACCAGGGCCAACAGTCGCGTCTCCTTCTCCCTGAACTCCGGCCAGGCCGACCCCGCTCCGACTGAACTCCAGCTGCTGTCCTCCCTAATCCACGACTTCTTTCCAGCCTCTGACTGCTCCTCCATTGTTCCAGCCATCAACTCTGGCACATCCCAAGCTCCTCCTTCCCGATCTCCTCTCCGACCCATCTACACCCAGCTCAACGACCACCCTCGTCGTTCCCGACGAGATCCTTCCCCAGCCCGAGATCCTCCGTTCATCCCCCGCTCCGCCCGAAGCCGTCCGGCCATTGCACTCCGACATCATCCTCCCTGCACTCCGATACCACGAGTACCACCACCTTTACCACCTACATCCTCCTCCTCCCTGCTGCTCCTCCGTAGTCCGCTACGGCCAGTGGACTCCGGCCACCCCCCGGTGAGTCCCTCTCCCTCTCCCTCTTCCCTCTTTCATTAAGTATATACGTATGTATAGTATATACAAATTACGTATATATGTATTCATATATATACATCTATGTTTGGGTATAATTTCGTATAGTAAATGTGTGTTAAATACGTATTTTTTGTATATATATATATATATATATATGTATGTATATATAGTATGTATATAATTACATTGATATATCTATATAAATGTTCAATTGGTATAAGTATAAATGTAGTATATGTAAATTAGTACATGGTAAATAAATACGTATATATATATATTTTCAACATACGTATTCTTTTATATATATATAGATATTGGTCGTTATATATTTATATAAATATGTGGCCTGTATATTTTAAGACATATATATATAGTATGTTAATTCTATTTAGTATATATACATATATATATATACGTATTGTATATCTCTCTCTCTATATATATGTTATATGTATATAAGTATTAATTTTTATTTAAAGGATACATATATACACATATCTATTTTCGTACCAGATGAACATTAATGTATATGTTAGTAGTCTATATGTATTATATATATATGGGTACTAGGTAACCCGAGTGTAAATACGGACACCCCGTAACTACACCTGATCTTGTGACCCTGTGAACTGTTAGCAGTCTGCCACACGTACATTTACGTACTGGGAAGCCCCGTATCAATTTGACCGTCTGTCATGCGCAGCAATCACAGACGCGACGCCCGTGCAACTTGACGCACACTGACCCTAGATTGACCAGTGCCATACCTGGCATAGCTCTAAGTTAGGTATTTGATTGTGTGTTTAGTATAGCATCTGATGCAAACATTGTATTATTTATTATATGTCTATAGGACTGTCGGATCATCCAGATGATACTCTGGGACAGGACATTGGTATTCACCAGCTAAGGACCCAAGGCGAGTACATTCTCTGATTAGTTTCTTATTTATGATATCCCCTATGTTCACTGTATCTAGTGTAGATATCCATGCTCTTGACACGCTGGTTACACGGATTGGTATACACGGATCTCGTCATGAGATATTATTCCTTATTCATGGTGTAGCTTGTACAAGACTTGTTTTCTTGTTATCTTGTGCATGTACAGACACTGATTTCCGGGGAGATTTGCTATCTCTCTAGGGAATCCCGTGCCATAGCGTACCATGATTGGATCTACTATACCAGTCGGGGGTGGAGAGTATTTTAGTATAGATATGTGATCATACCCAACTCTACATGCATCATAGCTCACCCCACATCTCACGTCGGATGCGGCCTGACCATTTACATGCTTCATAGCTGTTACGTGTGATAAGCCTGACCTCTATATGCATCATAGCTAACCAACGGTTAGCCTGACCTTACATGAATCATAGCTAATCACATGTAACCAGCCTGATCAAGTTCCCAAGCCGATCACATGTTAAAGCTAGTACTCACACACTTAGTCATAGGATTCTTGCTCATTGACATATTGTTTCTTTCCTGCATTTACTTACAGTATTTCCAGTATTTCTTTTATTGTACATTTCTCGTACCTATACATGCATCTTGTATATTTCCATCTATATACTGCTACATAGTTTATATCATTAATAAAGAACTGCTATTTAGAGATGTACTTTGCTCCTTCCTGACTGGAAAACATTTTCCAGACGGTGACCTTAGTGGACTTGTTTCTGACACACTTGAGGATTGGAAGTTACTGATTGCAGGTATGGTTATTTTGCCATTAGACTTGTCTTATATTTCTTTGCTTGCCTTGATATCTCATCGTGCTTTAGTTTATGTGATTGAGTATTTCTAGCATTATTTTATGATATTCACGTCTCCTTATGGAGTTGGGTATTCATGTGAGATTGATTAGATAGTTACATGACCTAGACAGCGTTCTACCGCCGATGCTGCGACGTAGGCTGGACGTACCCACGCACTCGTGCCCCTAAACCGGGTGCGGGTCGTGATACGTTTTTAGTGGTGGCCCATGCAGGTCAGACTTCGCAAGTTGTGCGATGTCGTGGTAGTGCGACGTCATAGTTGTACTACTACGTGCCTGCTAAAGAATATAGGATATAAGATACTCGGATGAGAGAGGATACTCAATCACAAATTCTTGAGAGATTCCTGGGACGAACCCTTGAGAATCTTATTAAAATTTCTAATTTCCTTCGCCCTTGTTTCCATCTGTCCTCACTCATTGATATTGAATTCGATTTTTGTTGATCAATTATTAAAATTTGGGTTTTGGTTTCATTGTAGAGTTGGTTTCATGCCGAGATGAATTTTACGAACTAATTTTATGATATCATCTGATGACATATATTGATGAGAACAGTGCGGAAGGTGAAACTTCTGCTTGGGTTATGGAACCTAGAGTTATCGTAGCCGTACCGGTTGGCGAGGCAAAAATTCTAGATGTCATGATTATAGGGTTGTGTACTTTAGTTACGGAACCTGTCGTTTACCGTACCTATGCTTACTGGCATGACGAGGATTCTCAGCGTCATAATTTCTGACCGACGTGTATGATTATCAGGTTGTGTCTAAAAAAAAATGTTCTTAAAGTGTCATCTCAACACTTATCTATTTCTGTTATACAAGACTTTATTCCATCATTTCTTGGGTTGCTAATAGTAGGAACACCTTCAGTCCTCAATCCAGACTATTTGAGCTCCTATTCTTTGAGGATTCCTTATTAAGTATGATAATTAGTAACTTGTAATTATGTCTGTGTCTTGAGTATTAGTATTGACTTAGTGTTGCTAGTGAGTTGTAAGTGTTTCCTAATTGGACATGTGAGCAGTAGGCCTTAATCTAGAGTTAACCCATAGCATAGTATCTTGTGGCAATAGTTCTAGGATAAGTGTCATTATAGTACTATAAGTAGAAGGAGAGTATAGAGTATCAGTGATAGTTCTCAGAGTTAGTATCAGAGCCAATTACCCGTCCTGGATAATCATGATTATATAATTGAGTGATCTATGTAAACAATTAGGTATCAAGGAATTGTGTTAAGGATTAATGGAGCATAGCGTTCAATCTGATGATTGATATCGGGCGTATTAAAGGTCAAGAAATTTATATGCATGAGGAGTTATAATGAGGTGTCATGAGTAAAGAAATATCGGAATTGGTAATGAAGATGGTGAAGCGTATCACAGATTAGTGTAACAGGCTATGAAAGGTTAAAGGGAAATACATATACATCAATTGAGATGAGAACCATATACTTGCACATGAGAGTAAAGAACATGAGTGTTATAGAAGGTACAGGTAATCATGAGTTTCAATGAGCTTGATGAGATGATCCATTAATGAAGCTAGTAATATAATACCAAGAGTGCAAATGATTCTATATCGAGGATTAGTCGAGAATAACGTTAATAACAGTAAGCACTCTGTGTGATGATAATTAGATGATATACCAGTTAACATAAATTGAAAATCACGAAAGAAAATACAGGTGATGATAACTTTGATCATTGGAGGTAATAGTGCAAGTGATTCGGGCAGTACAAATTTAGTACACAGTTGTAGACAATAGAGGTATTGAGTGCACCTCGAGTATTAGAGACTGTGAGCACTTATATGTAAATTTGTGGATTTATAAATTAAATAGTGGAAATAAATTTTAACTTTGAGAATTATTGAGGAGTTGAGATTTTGTCATTAAAATTTTTGAGGATTTCAAATATTGATTCAATAAACATGGTCAAGGCTACAAAGATTTTAGAAGTGAAAAAAAAATTGATGTTGAGTATCTGACTTTGAGGAGGTATATGTAATTTATTTTTAAGTTGATCGAGAAGTTAAACCTTGATGATTATTTTGAGGATTAATTTTTATGGTAGATGAGAAATATGAATATTAATATATGAGTAGATGATATACATGTGTAAGGATCTGATGACTTGAGCATGATTGAGATGGCACCGCAGACTGACTTGGGTGTCCATCTAAAGTTGTATTGGAAAGAGCAGTACTTAGTATGGTATTGCACTTGACGTATATTTGAGTGATAAGAACGACTAGTATGAACAATTGTAGTAGGAACGGGAACTGACAGAGGGTATGGTACTAAGGAGATAGAGGTATCAACTTGGATGCATTATTGAATCATGGTTATATTAGAGATTCTTGGCATCAGATTTAGGTGTTAATAGACATGTGTGTGCAATATGGATATATTCATGGATCTTGTGGATAAATGACTAGTTGATATGGGTACCAGTGTACAGGAATAGGAATTAGTTAGTGAATATACTAGAGTTAAGTGTATGTTAGAGATAGGAGATACTACAAGTAATATGTTAGCAGGTTCTTCTTTTTCTTCCTAATGTTCCTGTCTCTTGGTTGATTGATTTTCCTAGTACTGTAGTTCGTATGCATGATTTCTTGTTAGAATAAAATTGGTAGTACACCCTGACAGAGACTGCAGTACCATGACAAAAGACACATGACCTATATATTTTCTTAGATTGCATGGATGTAGGTAGAATTTTCTTAAACCATGATCATTAGGGTTTTGACCATAGCTAAGATCTATGACAAGGTTATGACTGACAAAAAGGGACAAGATGATTAAATTTGTGGATGAGCATTAATTTAAATAAAGAATTTAGGGGTTGTTATAACAGAGTTGATGGATCATTGATTTTACGAAAATTGAGGTATGATTGAAATTCGAGGATAAACATTAACTTAAATGGAGAGTTAAGAATTCATAGGGCAAAATTTGAGGATTTTTTAATTTTAGGAAGGTCTTGATATGATTGAATTGGTTATTAAAAATTTGAGAAAATTTAGAAAATTATTATTATATCTATTTGATTGCAAGATAGGAAATTGAAATTTTATATTATGAATATTGCATTTGAAGATTCCGTAAGTATCACCTCGTTGAGTATTTTGAGGAAAAGAAATCAGGAAAATAAAATTATTAATGGATAATGTCGAATTCGATTCTCGGGATGAGGATTTAGATTTGAATATGCATCGATTAGAATTGAATTGAGGAGTAAAAATCATTAATGGATTAGTGTTAAATTCAAACTTTTCGGATGATATTTCAAATTTTATGAATATAGTTGATTAATTAAATTGAAGGGTTGGATTTAGGGATTTTGTTTTAGATGGGAGTCTTAATGTGTATTAAGTAAACTAGAGGATTGGATGTCAAATCTGAGTATTTAATTTCTTAAATTTAAATTCGGAGGAAATTATGAGAAAATGGAAACTGATTTTATTTTTGAGGATATTGCAAGAATACAGTAATTTCAGAATTTTTTTGAGATTGTGAAATGGCAAGGTGGATTACTACCTGATTTTGTGGTTGATGAATTTAACTATTGATGGAAAAAAAAATAATGTATAAACACTACTATGAGGACTTTAAATTTCAAGAACGAAATTCTTTTAAGGAGGGTAGACTTGTCACTACCACATTCTAAAAATGGGGGTATTTTTGACTTTTTATAATTATTAGTATTTTGGTATTCATATTAAATGATTTCTTGATAAGTGTATTTAAATTAATTAATTTCATGAGATAGGTAATTAAATATATTATATTATATACTGTATTCTTAATGTCTGAGCTGGTAGACTCGACCTAGAAGCCATTAGACGAACACCTGTCCGAATTATTTGGGATTACGTGTTAATTGCATTATTTAGGATTTAAATTATTGAAGGTTGTATTTAATTATCGTAATTTATTTAATTGTTGCGCGCTGCCGTTGCTTCGATATTTGGAGCGCTACCTGGCTTTTGCCTTCCAACAAATTTCATAATATTGCCCTAGACGTGCCTGCCTTCCATTCTGCTATTTTTGTAACTCATAATTATGCTCTCTGTACCTTATTTTTAGCCGCACAAAAATCGTCACGGACGTTTATTTAATTCCTAAATAAATTCCAACTTTGTATCGTTGTGCGTTCCAATCGAAATTGGAGACAATCTTGACCTATTTTTCGTGCGACCCAAATTAGGGTAATATTCGATTCTGAGTCTTCTTCACTATTGGTATTGATGACCCGACCTGATTTAGGCCCCTTGTACTCCTAATTAATTTTAGAACACAACTTACATTTTATTCCTAATTAATTTGAGGATACCATTTTAACCAATTCCGTAAATCCCAATTTAATTCCAGTGCCCTGCTATTTAAGCCCGTGCGACACACACAGCACCCCCTCACCCTACAAAACACCGAACACCGAATCGCCCGCCAAATTTTTGTCATTTTATGCGTCGGTACAAATACCCAAATTTATGGGGGCTAATTTGCAAATTTACATTTTTGGTGTCAACACCTCATTTGTTAAAAACAATGTAGGAGCCCTATTATTTAACTAAGTCACCACCCTCATCCCCACATGAAATTTCTCTATGTCAAATCTGGACCACTCATTCAATGGGTGCATCCTCACCCTTGATTTCCCACACACTTTCCCCCTATTTAATGTCCTATCCCCACTAGCCCTAATCCCCAAAATTCCTAGGGAATCACACCTCCCCACTAGCCCCCAAGCCCCCAACCGTATGAAATTCCTCTTCTTCCTCTTTTATCCATTTTTATTTTCTTCTTCTCTTCTTCTTCTTCTTCTTCTTCTTCTTCTTCTTCTTCTTCCTTTCTTCTCCTTCTCCTCCTTTAAATTTTTAAACAAGAAGGAAAGGGGGGGAACACTGTTCACCTGGAGTCCCCGGCCACTTCAGTCCAGCCGCTTCCCCGTCAGTCCAGCAACTCCCCGACTCTGCCTCATTCAACCACCACCCTCAGCCGGCGGAGCCGACTGCTCCTCCTCCTAACACCAGTCCCACCACCACTGTTATCCGGTTCCAGTCGATCCCCGCTGCCCGCATCTGGCAGACGACCGCTCCCCGGAGACCTCCATTGCCGACCACCACCAGTGCCAACAGTCGCGTCTCCTTCTTCCTGAACTCCGGCCAGGCCGACCCCGCTACGACTGAACTCCAACTGTTGTCCTCCCTCATCCACGACTTCTTTCCGGCCTCCGACTGCTCCTCCATTGTCCCAGCCATCAACTCCGGCACAGCCCAAGCTCCTCCTTCCCGATCTCCTCTCCGACCCATCTACACCCAGCTCAACCACCACCCTCGTCGTTCCCGACGAGATCCTTCCCCAGCCCGAGATCCTCCTTTCATCCCCCGCTCCGCCTGAAGCCGTCCGGCTAGTGCACTCCGATATCATCCTCCCTGCACTCTGACACCACGAGTACCACCACCTTTACCACCTACATCCTCCTCCTCCCTGCTGCTCCTCCGTAGTCCGCTACGGCCAGTGGACTCCGGCCACCCCCCGGTGAGTCCCTCTCCCTCTTCCTCTTCCCTCTTTCATTAAGTATATACGTATGTATAGTATATACAAATTACGTATATATGTATTCATATATATACATCTATGTTTGGGTATAATTTCGTATAGTAAATGTGTGTTAAATACGTATTTTTTGTATATATATATATATATATATATATATATATATATATATATATATATATATATATATATATGTATGTATGTATTTTGGTATGTATGTATATATAGTATGTATATAATTACATTGATATATCTATATGAATGTTTAATTGGTATAAGTATAAATGTAGTATATTTATATTAGTACTTGGTAAATAAATACGTATATATATATATATTTTCAACATACGTATTCTTTTATATATATATAGATATTGGTCGTTATATATTTATATAAATATGTGGCCTGTATATTTTAAGACATATATATATAGTATGTTAATTCTATTTAGTATATATACATATATATATACGTATTGTATATCTCTCTCTCTCTATATATGTTATATGTATACAAGTATTAATTTTTATTTAAAGGATACATATATACACATATCTATTTTCGTACCAGATGAACATTAATGTATATGTTAGTAGTCTATATGTATTATATATATATATGGGTACTAGGTAACCCGAGTGTAAATACGGACACCCCGTAACTACACCTGACCTTGTGACCCTGTGAACTGTTAGCAGTCTGCCACACGTACATTTACGTACTGGGAAGCCCCGTATCAATTTGACCGTCTGTCATGCGCAGCAATCACAGACGCGACGCCCGTGCAACTTGACGCACACTGACCCTAGATTGACTAGTGCCATACCTGGCATAGCTCTGAGTTAGGTATTTGATTGTGTATTTAGTATAGCATCTGATGCAAATGTTGTATTGTTTATTATATGTCTATAGGACTGTCGGATCATCCAGACGATACTCTGGGACAGGACATTGGTATTCACCAGCTAAGGACCCAAGGCGAGTACATTTTCTGATTAGTTTCTTATTTATGATATCTCCTATGTTCACTGTATCTAGTGTAGATATCCATGCTCTTGACACGCTGGTTACACGGATTGGTATACACGGATCTCGTCATGAGATGTTATTCCTTATTCATGGTGTAGCTAGTACAAGACTTGTTTCCTTGTTATCTTGTGCATGTACAGACACTGATTTCCGGGGAGATTTGCTACCTCCCTAGGGAATCCCGTGCCATAGCGTACCATGATTGGATCTACTATACCAGTCGGGGGTGGGGAGTATTTTAGTATAGATATGTGATCATACCCAACTCTACATGCATCATAGCTCACCCCACATCTCACGTCGGGTGCGGCCTGACCATTTACATGCTTCATAGCTGTTACGTGTGATTAGCCTGACCTCTACATGCATCATAGCTTACCAACGGTTAGCCTGACATTACATGAATCATAGCTAATCACATGTAACCAGCCTGATCAAGTTCCCAAGCCGATCATATGTTAAAGCTAGTACTCACACACTTAGTCATAGGATTCTTGCTCCTTGACATATTGTTTCTTTTCTGCATTTACTTACAGTATTTCCAGTATTTCTTTTATTGTATATTTCTCGTACCTATACATGCATCTTGTATATTTCCATCTATATACTGCTACATAGTTTATATTATTAATAAAGAACTGCTATTTAGAGATGTACTTTGCTCCTTCCTGACTGGAAAACATTTTCTAGACGGTGACCTTAGTGGACTTGTTTCTGACACACTTGAGGATTGGAAGTTACTGATTGCAGGTATGGTTATTTTGTCGTTAGACTTGTCTTGTATTTCTTTGCTTGCCTTGATATCTCATCGTGCTTTAGTTTATGTGATTGAGTATTTATAGCATTATTTTATGATATTCACGTCTCCTTATGGAGTTGGGTATTCATGTGAGATTGATTAGATAGTTACATGACCTAGACAGCGTTCTACCGTCGATGCTGCGGCGTAGGCTGGACGTACCCACGCACTTGTGCCCCTAAATCGGGTGCGGGTCGTGACAAATACATATAGTATCTAAGCTAACTAATGCAAATTGAATACCTTGGCTTTGAACCAGGTATCGCACCACTACACCCCCATCTTGATACTCAAATCCAATACCTTGAGTATCGACCCAATACCTTGATATTTATCTTGTTATCACAGGTAATTCAAGTTCTAGTATGTAATTAACTACGCAATACCTTAACTATAAACTACCATGCATTTAATACTTATACAATACTATAAACAATATACCTTATTTTTGTCACCTTAGTATCAATCCATAACTAGTTAACATCAAGCCTATTACTATGCTAATACCTACTACTCATTACCTTGATAACAGTAATACCTTAACCAAAATCTCACTCGACTCAAATCCAATATCTTATATCAATATCCTAATATATATACCTTGCTTAGCTAGTACCTATCATAACTAAACTATAACTAACATACCAATACACTAGCTATAAAATTAACATAACTAAACTATTACATACTACTAATTACCTAATACTAACAACATATATATATAATACTTATAATACTACATATAGCTACTTACCATTAACTTATATATATATATATATATATATATATATATATATATGTGTGTGTGTGTGTGTGTGTGTGTGTGTGTGTGTGTGTGTGTGTGTGTGTGTATCTACATATTAGATAACAAAGTATCTATATACATAACTACCTAATAATGCACTTAGCTACTACACTATTAATGAAACTAATAACTAACTTACAAGAATTAACTAGACCATAAATAACTACTAGCTAACATTAACAAACTAACTAAACCATTAACTTTACCAATACATATATATATACACACATAGCTACTAGTAAACAAGTATATACATCTAAATATTAGACTAATAATATATAAATATGTAACTACTTAGATATCAATATATATATATATATATATATATATATATATATATATATATATATATATATATATATATAAAACTAACTAAATGACAATGTAACTAATTAACTAAACACACTAACTATTAATGAACTAACTACCTAACCCACTTATCTAACTAGTTGAACCATACTCTAACAAACTGTCCTCATACCTTGCTGTTGCTCGAGCTATGCTCGATGTTGCTCGCTGCAGTAGTGGTTGTTGCGCATACGCTGATGCTGCTGTAATGTTCTGCTGCGCACACACTGCTGCTGCTGTAACCCGCTGATTCGCACGCTGCTGCACATATTGCTGCTCGCCTTGCTGTGCCCCGATCTCTTCCCACACTGCTCACTTACTCACTCACATCCACACATACACACATATATACAAACACCGATAGACACACACATATATATCTATAACCCCAACAAACATCTATATATATATATATATATATATATAATTACTTAGAGACACATATATGTATGTATATGTATATATATATATATATATATATATATATATATATATATATATATATATATATATATGTATATGTATATGTATACATACATATATGTATCTCTAAGTAATTATATATATATATATATATATATATATATATATATATATAATTACTTAGAGACACATATATGTATGTATACATATACATATATATATATATATATATATATATATATATATATATATATATATATATATATACATACACACATACCTATATACCATACTCTATGTATATATATAATCACACACACACACACACACACACACACACACACACACACACACACACACACACATATATATATATATATATATATATATATATATATATATATATATATATATATATATATATATATATATATATATATATATATATCCACTAAGTATACGTAACTACTATACTAGTAAATGCATATACATCCACTTATTCTCATGGCCACCAACACTTCAAATGCAACATGGACACTCATTTAAATATACATACACATATATATCACACCATCATATAATTATACCCTTCTAATAGATATTACCAAGTCAACTTGAATCTAAAATACAATAAAACAAATACGTAGAGTGCATCGCACTCGTATCACACTAGATCTATGATACGCTTGCGATACAAATCCACCAAACAACCAAACGTACCCGAAGGACATGAGTAAGTCTAAAATTATAATTATGAACAATACGAAGAGTCAATTACACATCTACGTGTCAAAATATGATATGCACAAACCCCTGTGTCGGAGGAAAATCTCCAAAATTAATCCGTATCTCCAAATTATCGGGATACGGCCTACACGTATATAATTATGGACATGACACTAGCCACACACAATTAAATACATGTCAATTTGATCTAATTGACCAATTGACAAACACAAAATGTGCCAATCTTGGAATTCTCCCACAATTAACACAAAATATACCATAACTTTCTCTATAGGCCACCTATGAACCTAATTTTAATTTTCCTGGATAGCCTTAGCATATGAGGTGGTTTCTTATGATTAAATGATAGATTTAGAGTCTAATTAGAGAGAGAGAAAAACTAAATTGTACCTATTGGGAGATGAATTCCCAATAAAATCTCCAAATTGGGTGAAATGAGCCTTCAACTTGTAAATTCTTACTCCTCTTTGTAGATCCTTATTTCTTTCTTGTAGATCCTTGCTCTAGTAGACTCCAATGATGATTAAGGAAAGAAATTGGATAAAATTTGGTAGGAATTTTATGTAGGAATGAAGAAATTTTGCTGAAGAAAATTCTAGATCTATATTTGGAATAAAAAAGAAGAGAGAGAAAGTTTTCACCCACTTTATATAGGCCTCTCTTGCCCCTTCCCTCAAGCTACAATATAAATTCTAAAATACCCCTTGGGGCCTCTCATGAAGAAATTAATTAAGGAGGGAAGGTTCTAGTCTAATGGGTTTAACTTAATTAATCATCCTCCTAATGATTGGGCTTATTATTTGGCTCAATTCTAGCTAGAATTAAATTTTGGTCCATGGATTTAATCCAAACTAGTTAATTTCACTAACACAAGTCCAAAAATAAAATCTAACATGCTAACAATAAATAATAATAAAATAAATAAATATTCAACATGGACAATATTTAATTAATTACCAAATTAATTAAAATATTCTTTCCTAGAAATTTGGTAGTGACACCCAAAAATAGGTATTTTGTGTATATTCTATATTTATTGTGTTTATTTAGAATATTTTAAAATTAATTTAAATCTAGTTGTTGCATTAGGATACTTTACCGTAGTTTGAACATTAATGACATAGGATGACCCCTAAATCTGCATCACCCTTCTTAGAAAGTAGTCTACACGGGAGACTACCTGTAGGATCTTTATGTGACACAAAATTCGACCATTTAAAATTAGTATGGCACTAGCGTAACAACCGTAGTTTATTGTGTTTAAAATTTATATATTTTCTATATAAATAATTTATTTGTGATTATTTTTCAATCCAACCTTTTTTAAATAGCAACCCATAATTCCTCCATGCCAATTTAGGCCACTTTTCTCTTTTGTAGGATTTATTTATTTATTTATTACGATTTTAATCTCATGGAATCAAATCAATTTTTTGTCAAATTAATTAATTAATTAGTTGTTGACTTTTAAATAACTAACTAACTAATTAGGAAACCTCCTAACAAACTACCAACATAATCCTAATCCTACCCCTCTCCCCATACCTGCGACTACCCCCTCCTACCCGCCCACACTCAAGTGATCCCCCCTCCATTTCTCTCTCCTTATATATCTATATGTATATATATATATTCTCCTTCTCCTCTTTCCTTCTAAAATCCTAACCTAAAATATTCTTATCTAAAACCCTAATTTTATTCTTCACCTCCTTCCTCCATCACCATAGCCACCACCTTAACTACCAAAGCCGATCCCCCCTTCACGTGGACACAATATCACCTCATTCATCCAAGAACCCTAGTTCTTCATCCTTCTTCTTCTAGTAAGTCTTCTTCTTCCTCAAAATCTCCTCTAATGTGTATGATTGCATGAATAATTATTGTTATATATAAATAAATGATTATTTATTTGCAATCTATTGCCATATTCTTTATTGTAGAGTTTATTTTAGGGTTTGCATGTAAAGAATTGAACCCATGAATGCAAGTATGCACCCATATATTAAAAAATTAATTAAATTATGTTAACAATAAATAAATATAATATTTAAAATATTTTTATCTATATTTTTATTGTTTATTCTAAATTATTAAATTGTTATTATTTTTGGAATAAATTACATGTACAATGGAAATAGTGACCTAGTTTTATGTTTTCTCCAAAATCCCGCATCGAACCCTTCTAAAACTTTGTAGATAATTAATATATGATGTTATTAACCTATATTAAATTCAGTTTTAAAATATATTTTCTAAAAATATTATTTTTAATTTAAATGGTTTTTATGCATAAAAAGTCACCTAGTTGACCTAGTTTTGATGTATGCATGTTGGAGACCGTTGGACTTTATTAGGACTTAATAGTAGATAGAAAACCTAATTTTTCTAGGTGAATTACTATTTTTCCAGAATATATATATATATTCTAAAGTTTATTAAATAAATGTAAAATTGATATCTATGATGTCACAACAACTATGAACCACCCTTTTTGCATGCATACTAGCAAGTTTGGTTGCCAACCCTAATAGGATCAACTTGTAGATGATAAAACCCTAATTATTTTGGTATAGATAAAAGAAATAGTATTTATTATAATTATTACTGATTTTACCATATTTATTCAGATTTATTTCCTATTTAGAAAAATTAGAATTTTAGGTGTTTTATGTAACAAGTTGACCTAGTTTTGAAAAAACTTGACCTCGGCAATTTCAGACCTAAAACCCGACAAAATATCAATATTTTCTATATCTAAAATTATATTATGTTATTTTAATTCTTACTTTTAAGAATTAATTCCAGAATTTTCCATTTATCAAAAATTGGTTTTATTGACTTTCGGTAACATGTTATGACCTAGTTTGGTTTCTTCTTAGTTTTGGACTCATAGAAATTATAGTAGATGACCCTATCACTAAAAACCTTATTTTCTGATAAATTTCCATAATTAATATTTTTGATAATTGATGTCTTTAAAAAGGAATTTCGGTAATGTTTAATGACTAGTATTATTTTGAGGGTTAGTTACTTGCATGTGCAATCAACGTATAATTAAGAACTAGTTAATAACCTAATTTTAACTTGATTATAAGAGTTTAATTAGAGTAATAATTAATTTGTAGTTGTTCGAGACGTTCATGTGGAGAGCTCCAGACCAGAATTGTTGTGCTCGCATCTTGGCCTGAAAGGTAAGTACACTTTCTTTGTTTGTATTATGCAGTTTATATATGCCTAGATCTTTCTATTTTGTTAGCTGTGTGCATGTATATTAGAATATCAGACGTACCCATTATGTTTTGAAGATACGTGGTATCTTATGACCTGATACTATTTTAAACACGTTCACTGAGTGAGTGAGTTAGTACATGGACTGGCGTGTTGACTGGCCATCGGTATGTGAGTTCGCGTCTTGTGTTAGCTTTTGGTGTTAGTTTAGGATCTAGCTTTTATTGACGTTGTTACATTCTGTCTATACCGTGTATATGGTTCAGATAGTTCATTGGGAGGAGAGAATCTGCTAGTGAGCCTATGGGATTTCTGTTTCTTATTGTACTATAAAAATGGTGTAACTGTGTAACCCTCGAGTTCTTTGGAGCGCCTAGTGGGATTACCGTTCTTCTATTTCTCCCCCCTCATGCTCCATTAGAGATGTCTCGAGTGAATTTTACATACATGGTTTAGTTACCCTATTTATTGTTGATTACTTTACTTTCATGCATGTTGATTCTTGTGTACTTGTTATGTCCCTTTGAAGACCTGGCACCTTTTTCGGATCCCGATGAGCACTTATACCCGACAGATTATGGAGCTGGAGATTTTGCAGACGAGGACTTCGAGGTGGAGCCACAGAAGTTTTTTTGAGCATTCATTCATGGATGATAGTTGCTTAGTTTTTTGGGACTATTTTTTTATTGGTTAGTTGTATTCTTTCAGTATTCTTTTGTACTCATTTTTGTGGATTATTCTCCACTGGATATTCTTTTGTAGTGGATTTTGAGATTATTCTATTTCATTCAGTTTTCTATTATGCGATAATTTGTGGATGAGACTAGATTATACCTGCCTGTGATATTGAGTCTTAGTTATATTTTACAGCGTACTATGACTGGTTAGGACCATTAAATTGGGTTCATATACTTGTTCATATAGCTAGCATGTGTACGTATACCTGGCCTTATGTATTTTGGGACTTGGGCATGACAACAAGTCAAGACGTCACTTCTTTCCTTAACTCGTCGTGCATATATCTTAATTATAATGTGTTGTTTATTGATCGTATTGTTTTTGATATTTTTTGAAGGTGATGAAGTTGTGGTAGAAGTTGCTCCGTAGAGGGCCGAGGTGACAGTTGTATCGCAGTATGAAACAACTTTTGTTACTAATATCACTATTTCGGCTACGGATTTGTGTCAATACCACCAGTAGCTTCAACTACTCTTGTGGTAAAGATGACCAGTATTGCCTAAATGGCTTCTACTGCTAGCCCGAGAGAATAGGAAGCAGGTTCTTCCTCTTCTTTCCATAGTGTCGAGGCTACAACTATCACGGCTTCTGCTTTCGTGCATCATGGTTGGGGGTTATCTGAAATTGCCATGACTCAAAGTTCAAATACTAGCTTTAATTCTTTAGTAAAAGCTTATATTTTTGCTTTCTACATAATATTGAAAGAGTTTATAAATCTGGTGCTTGAGAAAGGTTAGTCTTTTGAAGATGTGAAAGATGCTAGCTCACCTATGATTCATCAAAAATTTCAAGGATGAAGATTGTGCTGCTGCTCTTGAGCAAATCTTGGTAGGCCTCGAGCAGCCTATTAATGAATATCTACAGCTTAACAGTGGGGATATCTCAACTCTAATTTAGACTGGGTATTAGTCAATTACTACTGAGTTCATGGAGTGTCAGGCCATTTTCCATGATCTTATGATGATCCATGCTGAGAAGACTGTCCAAATAAATACTTCTGTAAAAGAAGTGACTTTTTCTTTGGATCTTCATTATTCTACCCATGATGAACATAATGACAGGGCGCTACAGCTCCAAACTCAAATCCAAGAACTCGAAGCCCAGCTTAAGCAAGCGAGAGAAGAGTTGAAGGTGACTGTGGACTGGCATCGGGAAGAGTTGGCACATTATAATTTAGCAACAGAACAGCCTTTGGAGCTCGAGCATAATAAGAACGAGCTTGACCATGCTTGAAACAAGATCATAGAGCCATATGCTTCTATGGCTCCTTTTGCTATAGATGACTGGAGAATGCTCGCGGCACGTAGGAGAGCGACATTAAATAAAGACTAATAACTATATCGACTGGCACAGTTCCTCCTTGATCTTTCTACTCTACCTGAGTAAAATTTACTTTATATTTTTTCTTGTTTTATTTTATTTTAAGTTTCTCAATGAAAATAAATTTTAACTTTTAGCTTTTCAAAGAAAAATTATTTGTTGTGGACCTATTTATTTATTGCGCATCTGACATTAGATACAAATAATAGATTAAAGTAAAAACAAGATCAGAGGTTATATGGACGTGATATATTTTGAACGAGATCCTACCAAATATATCTGCTCAGAGGTAACATGGACATGGCAAAATATAATTATGTGGGAGATTTGGTGGATTTGTCACCCATGGCTTACTCATGCTAAGTACAAATGATAAATTTTACCGGATGCAATACTATCAGAGGTGATATGGACGTGATAGCTCGCTAGTTTACTCTGTTGAAAAAAAGAGAGTATTTCAAGGTCGAACTATTATCTTCTCTGTTGGGGATAATAAATGGAATATGATTCAGAGATAATATGGACATGAATAACATTACACCTATTGACTGGTAAAAAAACATGTGAGATTATTCCCAATCCAAGTGGGGATCAGGAATAGGATATCCTTAAAATAACTGGGCATTAAGAATGGGATTTTTTGTTGGAGAGAATCGTTTAGATGATCTCAACGAGAGTATTTTGTTGGATCTGAGGATTGTCCCACTAGGGAACTTTAAGGACCCATTATCCATGCCTTATTCAAAAATAAATATAAGTAATAGTTCGAGATACCATATAGGCTACAAGTTGCTAGCGATTGAAAAAATGTGCTTGTTATACATATCATGTTACTCTACTGAGATGGAGAAGAATATGTCGTGCCTAGATATAATACTTCTTGAGAAATTTACGGTTGATAGGCATCATTATCAAATATTTATTAGGCTTAACGAGCATGTAGGCTCCGTTGGATAATATTGTCTCCACCACATAAGGACCTTCTTATTTAGCTTAAAATTTACCTTTGCTCTTATGGGTTATGATAATATGTCTCCTTATTATAAGAACCAATTCACCAACCCGAAATATTCTTTCCTTGACTTTTCGATTAAAATCTCTGAAAATGTGTGCTTGGTATAGCTCAATATGTTGTTGAGCGTGCCGGCACTTTTCACCCAATGCTACTAATTCTTGCAGGTGCAATCGATCATTATTTTCTACTGTTAGCTCATTAGAAATAGCTATTCTGAGAGAAGGTATCTGATTTATAGCGGAAGACCTGCTTCACATCCGTAGACCAGAGAGAATGGTGTACAACCAGTTGGAGTTTGAACTGTTGTATGATAAGCCCATAAACATTCTCCGAGCTTCTCATTTCAATTGCATTTGTTGGATGAGACAAACTTATTAAGTAGTTTGATTATGGTCTTATTGAAGGCTTCCGCTAAGCCGTTGGTTGCTGGATTGTAGGTCGTAAATGCTATATTCTAGATTCGATTCTTGTCACAGAACCAATAAAATACTTGACCTACAAATTGTAGCCCATTGTCATCTATTATCCTCCGGAGAATACCAAAATGATAGATAATATGGTGTTTGACGAAGCTAATTATGTTGGATATTTTTACTTCGATGAGCGGGACTGTTTCTGCCCATTTGGAGAAGTAATCGGTTATTACAAGTATGAACCGATTTACTCTAGAAGAAGATGGGATGATAGGACCAATAATATCCATTCCCCAAACTTCATAAGACATGGAGGCAGCTGTAGGGTGTAAGAACTATGTTGGTTGGTGGATAAAATTAGCATAGATTTGACATAATTTGTAAATCTACGGCATATTCCACCATGGTGGGCCAATAATAACCCATTCTACAAAGACGGTCTTATAATTTAGGACCTGGATAATGTGCTCCATAGATGCCATCATAAGCTTCACAGAGTGATTATCTTGCTTCAAGGTTAGAATGACAATGTAGCAGCAATTCCTCATTAAGATGACGATATAATATTTTGGATAAGGCATCATAATAGAATCAGAGTGAGCATCTTTTTATAGAAGTGGCTTCTTTTAGATCTTCTGGAAGAATCCCATAAGCATTATAGTCTATAAAAGGGTCTCTCCAATCTTTATCCATGGAGGTTAAATTTATGATGTAACTCTGTTCAACGTGCAGATTATTTTTGGTATAGAATAACTCTTGACCTGTTAGCATAATTGAGTATCGTCTCTTTAGGTAACGGCCAATGATTCTGCTGGGCCGGTCAAAGCATCTACTTTCTGCTTTCATATCCTATAATCAAGGGACATGCTCGATGAAAAGTCCTTTGAAAGTAAAATCCAGTTCGATTGTCGCCTGGTGATATGGGATGAGGTCTTCATGGCAAACCTCATACACTCCCCTGATCTGATTGACTATCAACTTGGAATCTCCGTAGGTTTCAAGATATTCTATGTCCAAATTTTTGGCTAATTGGAGACCAATGTTTAGATCATTGTATTATGCCATATTATTGGAGCATAGTTTACTGAGATAATATGCTCGATGAATGAGTAGTTTGTCAGGAGATACTAGGACTATGTGTAGCAACCACTCCACGAATATATTAATAATAATATGTTAAATAATAATATGTACACTTTTAGAATTTATACACCAATAAGGGAATATTAGATCCTTAGTACTCAAGAAAGTTCACTCTAGGGTTTCGAACCATGGTTAGGCTATTAGGAATTTTTTGAGAATTTTCTATAAATGTTAATAAATAAAATCTAACTCTCTAGGACTTCTAAGAATTTCTGTGGGAAACTTGGAGGACAAATTGACCCCAAACATTTTTTTAGGGTTCAATATTCTATTTTATATTTTTTAGAATTTTATATATTTTTCTAGATATTTTATTATTTATTAGGAGTTATTAAACTAAAACTGAGTTAAAAACTATTTCTGGTTAATAAAATAAAAGGATTACACAATCAGTAACCCCAGGGCCCGCCTGTCATCCTCCCGCAGCCAACATGGTGGTGCCCGCATGTTAGTAACCCGTGGGCGCTGGTGCGGGTGCAGCTTGGGCTCCCGAGCCGAGCCGAGCTGAGCCGAGATGACCCAAGTCCGAATTTGACTCGGACTCGACTAAGCCAACCAGCACCGAATCTAGACCGTTCCTTCCCGAGCGGGATTGATCGGATACTCGCCACGTGTCCATGTGAGTCGCGGCTCCCTCTACTTAATATCTCTCTCTATATATATAATAGTATAGTTAGGGTTTTAGTTAAGCTGCTGAATTAAGGAGAGAGAGAGAGAGAGAGGGGGGAGAGATTGAGGAGGTTGGCATCTAGGGTTCGTTCGAATTCGCGAGGCCATTACTTCTAGCTCCGAACTCCAAATGCATCCTCATTTCTTGCGTTAGAACCATCTCGATGTATACTTTATGAATATATAATTTGTTTTCATAAATTCTAAACCCATTTTTATGGAAAATTCGTGGAGTGTCGTCATCCAAAATTTGATATATTTATGTGTTTTCGAGATTTTGGGAGATCTCGAACTCGGAATCATGAACTGTTTGAAGTTTTAGAAACCTCACACGATAAAAGATGACATATATTTTTATTAGAATTAAATATTCTATTTTACTATTCTGTAAAATTTGTGCAACCTAGATATAGTCAGGGAACCGAGAAAACTATCATATTAGAGCCATATTGGCCATAACTGTTTACTAACTTGTGAGTTTATGAATCCGTCGATTCCAGTATTCAAGTAGTGCTGAAATCTATAGGAATATACATAAAAATCTAATTTTTATGTTAGTTGACTTTTTGGTCAACATGACGTCTCGATTTGCATGTCACGAGTCTCAAGTTGGATAATTTGATTTCTTTGGATAAAAATTGAGATTTAATCTAAAATTCAGAATAATAGATTAAAATAGGATTTTAGAGTAATTATTTTAGAATTTAGCAAATTAAGGTAAATTATCTCTTGATATGGTAATTCATCATACGTAGAATTTGGTCTCTGATTTGGGACCTATTTGTAAGACAGCCAAGGACCACAGGAGAATACATTTTCTTGATTACTTTCAGTACTTGATAGTCTCTATAATGCATGCTTAGTATTGATTATTTGATTCTTGATACTCGTTACACGGATTAGTAAATGGTATATTCTTTCATGTGATATGTGACTATATGGACTATTGTTATTTCATCGCTTTTGGTTCAGAATCCTTGTTTCATGGAGTACCTTTTTGTTTAGAATAGTTAGTGGACATGTGAAGTACCTTTTTCATTCCATGGTTTTATTAGAATAATAGCAGACATGCATGACACATTTGGTTTGCCAAATTTACCATTAGTCGTTCACATGTCGAGAAGGTATTTTAAATCACGTAGAATAGTTTATACCTATTTGTTTCTTCCATACTTGCAGTTATTTTAAATGATTTCTTGTGGTTACTATACATCATTGCCAGGAAAGGACTTCAGAATTTACTTATTCTGGTTACCTTATTATGATTTTAGTTTTGTTGTCATCATATATTCTTAACTATTTATTGCCGTAAAGCTTCTACCATGTGTTGGAATTATTTTTATTGTGATGTACTCATTCCAATCCTGGTTGTATAACAATATTTTAGGTGACTATGATGAGGATGAGATCTCTACACATTATGGACCGTATATTGGCGATATAGCTGAGCTTGATCTTGCCCTTCAAGAGGATCATGGAGAGTTAGCAGCTCAGACCCCAGCTGCGATCGAGTAGTTTAGTAAAGTGGTTGTTTTAGTTAGTTGTTTGGGACCAGATTATTCTTCATAATTTCTAGTTATATTTTGGATATTATCATTTGGATCTTTATTATTATTTGGGAGACTATTTTGGACCCATAATTTTGAGACTATTATTTGATTATCTCCTTATGATTTTATTATCTTAATATCAGTTATTGAGTTTAGTGTGGATATATATATGTTGTGAGTTATAGATAATACTTGTGGTTTCTGGTACAATATTCTACCGCCGACACTACGACATAGGCTGGGCGTGCCCATGACTCATGCCCAAATTTTGGGTGCGGGTCGTGACACATTTTTATGGTGGCCCATGCAGATCAGATTTTTTATAAGGTTGCAAATTCGTGGTGGTACATAAGTTAGTAGTACTACTGTAAGGCTGTCATATGATATAAGATATTAGGAATAGGAAAATACTCAATCACAACTAGGATTCTACTATGTTTAATTGCTAACCCTTATTTTCCTCCGAGTTATTGGACGTTCCTCATGATTGTTGTTATTCTTGAATACTACCTTATCTTATGCTATATCAATTGAATCTTTGTTGTTCAACCTATCAGAATGCCATCCAAGACTAGAGCACGCAATTCCAGAGCTAATGGTGCTCTTCCCACACCTCTCGCATCTCAGGAGGCCTCAACAACTGGATCTGGAGGCTTTTCTCCACCTCCTCCTCCTCCTTCGCCACTACATGAGCTATTCAAAAGCATGATGGAGATGCAAAGAGCTCAGGCAAAGGCCTAAAGGAAGCAGACAAAAAATTTGAGGGCAGCATTAGATAATGCCTAGCAGGTTGCCTAGAAGCCATGGAGAGGGTTGTCCAGCAATCGCAACAGCAGTCCCCTCAGCCGAGGGCAGGTAACATCCAGGAATTCAAGAAGATGGAGGCACGGACGTTCTAGAGGACCGAGGGAATTCTCTACGCTGATGAGTGGCTCGAGGATATCGAACGCATCATGAGGATTTTTGGACTTTCGTAGGACCTGAAGTGTGAAGAGGTGGGCTTGTAACTTAACGATATCGCTCGTACATTCTTCAGAAAAGAGCCCAGACTTGCAAATTTCGATCTATCCTGGGACCAGTTCAATGACCTCTTCAAGAGAAAAGTATTTTTTGCAGTGTCCAAAGGAGTTCTGGAGAAGCATTTACAGAACTTGGAACAAAACGGGATGACTGTAGATGAGTATGCTGCAGAGATTGGCAGGCTAAGCCAATTTGCAGAGTACCTAGTAAGGGACCCAGAGGATAGGGATCGACGGTTCAGAGAGGGCTTGATCCAGGAGCTCAAGGTCCATATTTCTTCGGCCCGTACCTCTTTTGCTGACATATTCGCCGAGGCTCAGAGAGTCGAGGTATATATGAGCCTTCGGATCCAGAGGAATCGGGATGCTTCAGTGGTAATAGTAGTCAGGGGCCGGCAAAGCGCCCACAGTTTCCACCAAGGACCTTCCTGCAACAACAGTAGTATCATGCACCAGTCATAGCTTCAGCTTAGCAGGTGCAGCAGCAGCCACAGAGGAAAGTACAATATGCTTCCTATGAAACTATTGTAAGAAGCCAGGGCACTCATGGGAGTTCTATAGGAAGAGATTGGACGTGTGCTTATTCCGTGGATCACCTACGTATCAGATGAGAGAGTGCCCTACCGCACCTCATATAGGTGGAGCCTCAGCCCATAGAGGACTAAGTGGACCGCCAGTGGCCCCATAGTCGCGGGGACCACCACTTCTTACATAGCAGCAGCAGTTTGTCCAGCACCAACAAAGAGGAGCTCCCCAACAGTACCGAGCTTTTGCAATGACTGTTGAAAAGACCGAACCCATGGGTGATTGATAGCAAGTTATATTTTTCTTGACTTATTTTCAGCTAATGCCTTATTCGATTATGGTGCATCACATAACTTCATAACTGTATTATTTGTGCTTAAGCATAGTTTAGTAACAGAACCCTTGGACAAGAGTTGCAAGATCATGATTGGTGGAGGCATTATCCTAGTCAGTGATACTTGCAAGGGGTATTGTATTTCCTTAGGAGGTGGTGATTTGAATGCTAGTTTACTAGTAATGCCACTTCTGAGTTTTGACGTTGTCCTCAAAATAGATTGGTTGAGTAGGCACCATGCTAGAATAGACTGTCATGGAGGACGTGTGTTGTTCTGCCCTCCTAGAGAGCCATAATTTGAGTTTGTTAGAGGAGCAGTAGAACAGGGTAATAGGATTATTTGTGGAGCCATGGTAGAGGAGAAGGGCTTGCTACATCCCATTATTGTGGAGTTCCTCGATGTTTTTTTAGGAGTTTACAGGATTGCTACCGGAAAAAGATCAAGAATTCTTTATTGATTTAGTACCAGGGGCTGAGCTAGTATCATAGTAGGTCTACCGGATCAATAATAGCAAGCTAGCAGAACTACAAAAACAGGTTGATGAATTGCTAGACAAGGGTTTTATTAGATCGAGTTTCCTGCCTTGGGGAATCTCGGTCTTATTTGTACCAAAGAAGGATAGGTTGGTGCGAATGTATATCGACTACAGGGCCTGAATAACCTCACCATCCATAACAAATACCTGTAAACAAGGATAGACGATCTTTTAGATCAGTTGAGTGGCGTGAGAGTATTTTCAAAGATTGCTTGAGGTCTGGCTATCATCAGCTGAAGGTGAAGAAGGAAGATACTCCAAAAACTGTATTTCGGACAAGATACAACTAGTATAAGATTATGGTGATGCCATTTGGGTTGACTAATGTTCCAACAGTCTTCATGAACTTGATGAACAAGATAATTCATCAATACCTTGATAAATTCGTGGTGGTGTTCATAAATAACATTTTCGTCTATTCCAACACGCTAGAGGAGCACGAGGAGCATCTGAGGATTGTGCTGGAGACCCTTAGAAAGGAGAAGCTCTATGGGAAGCTCTCAAAATATGATTCTTTCCAGGATGAGATAGAGTTCCTTGGGTATGTGGTAACTGGAGACGGGATATCGGTGGATCCGAAGAAGATTGTTGTTGTAAAGTCATGGACCACACTAAGTTCTGTTGAAGAGATAGAAGTAGTGGGCCAATAGTCGTCAAAAACCATTAGAGTTCGAGGTTGATAATTTAGTGTTCTTGAGGATTTCTCCGACACGTGGTACGATTCATTTCAGTAGAGGTGGGAAGCTTAGTCCAAGGTTCATCTGACCCTTCAGTATTCTAGAGAAGGTTGGTGTTGTAGCCTATCGATTGGACTTACCGCCTACATTGGAAGGAGTACACAACGTATTTTACATATCATAACTGAGGAGTTATGTGGCAGATCCTAGCTATGTACTGGACCATTCAAAGCTCAAAGTTGGACCAAGTCTTCGTTATCCGGAACAGCCGATAGAGATTCTAGCTCGTAGGAAAATGTGCTTTGTAACCAGACGATTATGTTGGTTCGCGTCACATGGCAGCATCATTCACACGGCGAGTCCACTTGGGAGTGGTAAGATGAGATGCATGAGCATACCCCTATCTTTTTGCACCATGAGGTATTTTTCCTTCTTGTACTTATTCTACCGTAAATTTTGAGGATGAAATTTCTTTAAGGATGGTAGGTTTGGAGCACCCACTTTTCGAATATACTAATAATAATATATTAAATAATAATATGTTAAATAATAATATGTAAACCTTTAGGATTTATACACCAATAAGGGAATATTAGATCCTTAGTACTCAATAAAGCTCATTCTAGGGTTTGAAACCATATTTAGGCCATTAGGAATTTTCTAGGAATTTTTTATAATTATTAATAAATAAAATCTAACTCTCTAGGAATTCTAAGAATTTATGTGGGAAACCTAGAGGCCAAATTAACCCCAAATATTTTTTTATGGTTTAATATTCTATTTTATATTTTTTGGAAATTTTCCATATTTTTCTAGATATTTTATTATTTATCAGGAGTTATTAAACAAAAAAATGAGTTAAAAACTATTTCTGATTAATAAACTAAAAGAATTACACAGTCAGCATCCCCCGGGCCCGCCTGTCAGCCTCCCTCAGCCAACAGGGCCGGGCCTATTTGTTAGCAATCCGTGGGCATGAATTCGGGTGCAGCTCTGGCTCCCGAGCCGAGCCGAGCCGAGTCCAAATTTGACTCAGACTCGACCGAGCCAAGCCGCGCCAAATAGAGATCGTTCGATCCCGAGCGGGATTACTCGGATGCTCACCACGTGTCCACGTGAGTTGCGGCTCCCTCTGCTTTCTCTCTCTCTCTCTCTCTCTCTCTATATATATATATATATATATATATATATATATATATATATATATATATATAGTTAGGGTTTTAGTTAATATGCTGAATTAAGGAGAGAGAGATTGAGGAGGTTGTCATCTAGGGTTCGTTCGACTTCGCGAGGCTATTACTCCTAGCTCCGAACTTTAAACGAGACAAAGTTTCTTGCTTTGGAACCTTCTCGAGATATAGTTTATGAATATGTATTTTTTTTTAAAATTATGAACCTATTTTTTTGAAAAGGTCGTGGAGTGCCAGTCGTCCGAAATTTGACACATTTTAGTGTTTTCGAGATTTTGGGAGATCCCGAACTTGGAATCACGAACCGTTTAAAGTTTTAAAAACTTGACACGATAAAACACAAAAAAAAAAAATTCAAAACTAAATATTCTAGTTTACTATTCTTTAAAATTTGTGCAACCTAGATGTAATCAGGGAACCAATGAAACTGTTATCTTAGTGTCATATTGGCCATAACTTTTTACCAACTTTTGGGTTTGTGAATCCGTCGACTCTAGCCTTTAAGTAGCGCTAAATGTACAAAAATCTACATGAAAATATAGATTTTATGTAGGTTGACTACATAAAAAATGTACAAAAATCTATATTCTAGTTTACTATTCTTTATTTGCCTGCCACGAGTTTTAAGTTGGCAAATTCAGTTTTTTGGAAAAAAATTAAGATTTAATTTGGAATAATAGGATTAAAATAGGATTTTAGAGTAATTATTTCATAATTTAACAAATTAAAATAAATTATCTTTTGACATAGTAATTCATCATACATAGTATTTGGACTCTAATTTGGGACCTGATTGTAACACAGCTAAGGACCACAAGCGAGTACATTTTCGTGATTATTTTCAGCAGTTGATAGTCTCTATAATACATGCTTAGTATTAATTATTTGATTCTTGACTGTCATAGCAAAGACTCAGCTATCAAACCATGCTTCAGAGCAAAAGAAACAGATACAAAACTATGGAAAGTACCACTATCAAACAAAGCTAAAGCTGGAATGAAATCAAGAAGAACAGAACCTGTGATGATATCTCCGGTGGGCTCATCCTCCTCGATTGTCATAGCAAACGCTCGTCCCTGACGTGCACCTCCCTGATGCTGATGCTAGACATAACGCTGCTGTTGGGTCAGAAGCGGTCCCCTCGTCTGTACTGCAAGTGATCTGGCCTATGCCCTAGGAGCTGAAGTTGCTCCCTGAACTACACGACGAGGACACTCTCTCATCTAATGCCCTTCGGTACCACAATACAAACAAACTCCGAACCTCCTCCTACAAACTTCCCAAATATGGTCGGGATTCTTGCAGTAGTGGCAAGGAGCTTGCTGTAACTGTCTCTGCTGCGGTGGTGCCTGGTAAAACAGTGCCCTAGCTGGAGTCTGGTGCTGTTGTGGCTGCTGAAAAGGTCTGGACTGGAAATTAGGACGTTTGGCAGATACTGCACTGCTGTTGGCCCCCAAAAAAGAATTACGATCTCTCTTTGGCTTTAAACCCAACTCCCGCTCAACCTTGCGTGCCTCCACAAGTATCTCCGAGTAGGTTTCATAAAAAGACGAAATGAGGATCTTCACTACCCAGTTTAGACCCTCATGAAAATGAATAGCCCGAACCTCCGGCTCTCTCACCAAATACTCTATAAATTGGCTCAACCTGCCGAACTCCACTGCGTATTCCTCCACAGACATGCTCCCTTGAATGAGGCTCTCAAATTGCCTTCCTAAGTCCAACATGTTTGCCCGAGCGAAGAACTTCTTCTTGAAGAGGCCCTTGAACACCTCCCAAGACTGTCCTACGTCAACAAGAATTGGCTCATTCCTCAACCAAGTACGGGCGATGTCGAACAGTTGAAGTCATACCGCCTCAACCTTAAAATCTTCAGAAAGACGGGACACCATCATAAGATACTCAATGTCCTCGAGCCAATCATCAGCATAGACGATGCCCTCCATCCCCTTGAAGACCAGCTTCTTGAAGTCCTGAATATTACATGGCCGAAGCTGAGCAACCTGAGGAGCAACCTGCTGCTGGACCGGAATGCCTCTCTCTACTACGGCACGAGCAAGCTGATGAGCACTCTCGATGCCCTACCGCAAGACATCGGTCTGTCTCTGATGTGCCTCAGACTAAGCCCTCTGTGCCTCCAATATCTCAAAAAATAGTGTAAACATTTGTGTCGTATCTGCTGGCACGGGAGGTGGAGGTGGAAGTCCCTCAGATACAGCTAGCACAGTCCTCTGAGTAGGTGGTGGACCTCCGAAAGCAGCTGATACTCCAATCACCGGAGAAGTGACTGGTGCAGGCCCTTGGGATGTCGCAGACCTCTCAGAAGCTGCTCTCCCCTGCTGCAATCTAGTCTTAGGCGGCATCCTGAGACAAAGCGAAAGAAAGAATCAATATGGCACATGATGTAAGATACTCAAAGGAAGGACAAATTAAAAGATCAAGTATCAATATCAAGGAAGAATGGTTGAATGAATCAAAATAAATTTTCCTTAGTGTGATTGAGTATTCTCAGCCTATATCCTATATCCTATATCCTAAAACAGGCTCGTAATAGCACTCAATTCAGAGCACCACTATGAATCGTACTAATTACAACCTCGAAGACCTGCATGGGCCACCACTAAAAATGTGTCACGACCCGTACCAGGTATAAGGGTACAAGTCGGGAACAACGCCTAGCCTACACTGCAGAATCGGCGATAGAATATTGTTTGGATAATCTATCTAACCATATAATGAGCCACCAACAATATTAATATACTCAATCACAGATCTAAGATGAAAAATGAGCATAAATATGATAAAGAATAGAATAGTCACAACAACTCATGAGCGTAAATAATAACATCAATGAGTTTGAAAAATACTAAACAATAAGCTGGAGATAAATCCAGTACAAAAGAATACTAAGAAACTATAAGTCCCGGGTCATCTGTCTCAATCGGGATAAGTCCCTCCTGAGCCAAGGTCTCTGACTCTAAGCCCACAATATCTTGAGGCCCGTAATGTGTAGGGTACCACTCCTCAGTGTTATCTGGGAAAAATATATCCAGTCAGGAAAGGAGCAGAGTACATCTCTAACACCAGTTCTAATCAATGATATAAACTATGTAACAGTAAATATGTGTGAATATACAAGATGCAACAATATATACAAGAGATATTATAAAACCCCTAATTTTTAATAAACCATATTAATTATTTAATTAATTATTTAATTAAATTATAGTAATTATGAGCTTATTAGAGAAAATAGAATTTATTTAATTTTTTATTTTAGGTGTTTGTGCATTTAGGAGATTTATGGAGCAATTATAAATTTTTCTTAATTTATTCCATGTAGGAGACCATGTGGACAGTTGATAGATTATTGTATGCACTAAAAATAATTTCTAGAATTTATATATATATATATATATAAGGTTTATTAAAAGGAATTAGAAATAAAAAAGAAATAAAAATGGATCAAACCCAATATCCTAATAAACTACCCACCCGCTGCCTAACTAAACCCGGCCCGCACTCATTAAACAGCAGCAGCGGCTGCGCTTAAGCTCGCCATCGCGCGAGCGGATTCACCCCCCGCGTCTTCATATCCCTCTATATATATCTCTCTCCAAAAACCCTAATCTCCCCAACCCACCTCGATCACCTGAGCGCCGCGCCGTCTTCAGCCTCAACCATCGTCGGAGCACCACCCCGCGAGCAACACCGCAGCTCGTCGTCGTCCGCGCCAATGCGGATACACAGCTGATCTGAACTGCAGCGTACCCCTGTTCATGCTTCGATTTCTGCGCCCTCGCTCAACCAAACTCGACCCCGTCTTCACTGGTATATTCATGATCTATCCCCCTTCCATACCTATGTTAGTTTACCTCGAATAGCGCATAAAACTAGGTGAAAATAGCGACCAAAGTTGGCAAAAAATGTCAACTTTTGAGATCGCAGAAAACTACGGTAACTACCTATGATCACAGACTCGTATCTCCCACCACAGAGATCCAAATTCAGTTTTTCTTTTTAGTATGCGAAGACCAACTAACCTAGTTTATTTTCTATCAAATACAATAATTTATTAACTATTGTATGTTAAAGTAAATCAATTAGAAAATCGTGAAAACGTCCTTTTTTATCTTCCAAAATTTGTGATACGGAGCGCGTCCCGCCAAACGGGACCGCCCCATCGTGTACCAAGTATACCAAAAGGTGCACACAATATACCCAGACGTGTGGACTTTCACGAAAATTGATTCTGATGCGTGTGCGCGTCAGATTCAGCCCGTATCCGCGGAAATCCCCCCTATTGCAATTTTTGCAAAATCTTGTGCCGTTTAGTGTACGCTCGTTAGAATACGACAAAACTTGCGCCACTGGACTCGTGGTATCACACTGGCCTGTGATCCAATTTTTACGCAGTTCTGAGACAGTTGACCAAGTTGCCTATTGGCGGGCCCCACGGTTGACATTTTGGATAAAATTGTGTTCGGCTCACCGGAATCCATATTTGGACATACCGTTGAGTTCGTACTGACTTTTAGAGTTCATTTAACCTATAAATTATCCTATTTAGAGACCGTACCCCTAATACGCTTTTCGGTGTAAAGTGGTGTTACGACCAGCACCCGGTATAGGGGAACGAGAGTGTGGGTACGTCCAGCCTACACCGCAGCATCGGCGGTAGGACGCTGTCTAGGTCATGTAACTATCTAATCAATCTCACATGAATATCCAACTCCATAAGGAGACGCAGATATCACAAAATAATATGGAAATATACTCAATCACATAAGCTAAGGCACGATGAGATATCAAAGCAAGCAATAAAATATGAGATAAGTCTAAACTACAATAAATAGTCTAACCTGCAATCAATAGCATTCAGTCTCCAAGTATGTCGAAAATAAGTCTTCTATGTCACAGTCTGGAAAAAATATCCAGTCAGGATTGGAACGAAATATACCTCTAACAGCAGTTCCACATATATTGACAAAATCTATAGCACCGTGTAAAAAATACAAGACAGATAGGAAATAATGGCAATAAGAAATACTGGCGAGCATAGATATGCTAGAAATAGAAATACTGGAATAAATAGAATACTGGAGCATGTCATCATCAATGTACATCTAGCAATGAAATAGAAATCCAAGTACACGCAAGAACAATAAACTGGTATATAAGTGTGTACAAGATCAATAACTAGAACATGTAGAGATGCTAGATCAATATACTAGAGATGCATGTCAAAAATCATCTAACTAAGTGTGTGAAATATCAGTATATCATGTGATCGGCTTGGGACTATATGACTCATTACATTGATTAGCGTTCATCCCCAAAAAGTCCGGCTAACCATATGTAACAGCGACGAGGCATGTAAGGGTCAGGCTGCACCGACGTGAGGTGTGGGTGAGCTATGATGCATGTAAAGTTTGGGTATGATCACATAAGCTACTAATATTTCCCTATTTCCCCAGCTAGCATGATGGATTTCAATCACGACTCCTCGTGACAGGTCTCAATAATGCCAACTCGTATAAAGAACAGTGTCAGAGTCATGTACGCTATATAACAAGAATTATAGAGATAATCAACATAATAGAAACTGTCAGAGAATGTACTCGCCTGAGGTCCTGCTGCTGGTATAAATCAGAGTCCAAGTCACAGTCCAAATAGCCTCTGTATTACAAATTTACCATGTCAAAAGATAATTTATTTTAATTTATTTAATTCTGAAATAATTACTCTAAAATCCTATTTTAATCTTATTATTCTGATTTTTAGGTCAAATCCTAATTTTTGCCCAAAAGAACCTAAATTTTATCGACTTGAGACTCATGGCACGCAAATCGAGGCGATCTGTTGACCGAAAAGTCAACCGACACAAACTCAACTTTCATGCATGATTTCCTATAGATTTCAGCGTCAAAAACATACTGGAATTTATGGCTCGCCCGAATTCAAATTCGTTTGAAAATTATGGCACATACAAGTTTCGTATCGTGCACCGATGGTTAAATTCTAACCTAGAAGTTCTACAAAATTAACAGTATGTAAATAATTCGAATTAAATTCTTGGAAAAACATATGTCAATGATCTCGACATTAGCTTTCCGAAACTTTAAACGGTTTATGATTCTAATTCCTGGTTCTCCCGAAATCACAAAAATATCGAAACACATCTATTTTCGGACATACGGTGCTCTACGAATTTTCTAGAATTTAATAATCATAATTTCGTAAAACAAATAATATAATCATAAATCTAACCTCAATATCGTTCTAACACAAAAAACTAGGTCTCGTTTGGAGTCCGGAGCTATGCGCAATGGCTTCTGGAAGATGAAGGAACCCTAGATGGCAATTCTCCAAAAATCGGCTGAAGAAAAACCCTAGAAAATAACTAAACTGATATATATATATAGAGGAGAGAGAAAGAGAAGCCGCGGCTCAGGAGCTTGCCACGTGGCAGCCATTTGTGGCTCCCCGCCCAGATCCAGCGGTCGTAGATCCATGCGGCTCGGCTCAGCTGAGTCCGACTCGGACTTGGACGCGGCTCGGCTCGGCTCGGCTCGGCTCGGCTTCACCCGCGGTCGCTGACAGGCGGGCCCCGTACTGTTGGCTGCTGGAGGCTGACAGGTGGGCCCGATGTTTGCTGACTGGGCAGAAATAATTTCTTTTTGGGTTTTCTTTTTCAGAAAATAGTTTTTAATTCAGTTTTTATAATTAACTCAAATAAATGCTAAAAATAATCAGAAAATTCCCAAAAAATTCTAGAAAATATATTTTATTATTTAGAACCTAAAATAAAAGTTTAGGATATTTTTAAATATATTTTTCCCTAAAATAAATTCTTGAAAGTCCTAGAAAATTAGGATTACTAGTTTTTAATTAACAAAAAGTTATGGAAAAATTCCACTAGCCCCAAATTAACCTAAAAATAATATTTAAGCATGAATTTCAGGATACGGAGGTTACAAGTCTACCCACCTTAAAAAAAATTTGTCCTCAAAATTTAAAATCCTCAATAGTTGTATGTATTCATTTATATTATTTTACAATCAAAATTAAATTCATCAAACCATATAATCATGAAGTAAATTCATATTGCTATAAAACTTCCAAAATTCTATAGATATCATATTCCTAAAATCTTCAAATTTAAAATCGAATTCCATTTGTATCATAATCTCCTCAAAAACTTTATGCTAATCACTAAATACAAAACTTAATATTCAATCCTCTAATTTTAAATCCACTCAATGTATATTTATAAATTTTAAAATCTCGTCCAAAAAGTTTAAATTTTACACAATAATCCATTAATCATCTTACTCCTCAAATTTTGAGTAAATCACTGAATACAAAATTTACTATCAATCCTTTAATTGAAATCCCATCAATGCATATTTATAAAATTTTAAAAAATCTTATCCCAAAATTTGAATTCAAGAATAATCCATTAGTGATCTTAATCCTTGATTTCTTTTTCCACACAATACTCAAACAATGTAGTACTTACGAAATCTTCAAATGTAATATTCAAAACATAAATTTATAACTTGCAGGCCAATGAATATAATGATAATCTCCTTAATTTCCTCAAATGTTAGTGACATTCAATCATACCAAATCTTCATAAAATTTTATGATTTTAACAAATCGTCAATTCTGTCATTTTAAATTCTCAACTCTCTTCATTTAAATAAATATTTATCCTCAAAATTTAATATACATTGTCTCTCTTTGTCAATTCATAACCTCTTCATTAATTCTTCACCACGGTCAAACCCCCAACAATCAAGGTCTAAGAAAATCCTACCTACCGTCATACAATATACAATATAGAGAAAACATACATGGTTATGGTCACTTTTGTCATGGTATTGCAGTATCTGTCGGGGTGTACTACCAGCTACATTCTAGCAAGAGAATTATTGATACAAACTACGATACTAAGAAATCAATTAATCAAACAAACAGACGAAAAATGAACAGAAGGAAAGAACAGAACATAGCCTTCTGACCCATTACTTGGACATCTTCAACTTCTATCGTACACTTAACTCTGGCACATTTATTCACAAATTCCTGTCCCTATATACTGTTACCCATATTAACTAATCTCCAGTCCACAAGATATCCATGGATACATCCACATTACACACATCTGTCTATTGATACTAAAATATGATACCAAAGATCTCTAACAAAACCATAGTTTAATAATGCATCCAAAGTTTGATACCTCTATCCCTTGGTGCTACTGTTTCTACTATAAGCACACTCACTGCTAGCTCTCTTACCTACTGCAATTGTTTATACTAGTCGTTCTTATCACTCAAGTGCACACCAAGTGCAATACACCATACTAAGTACTGTTCCTTCTAACGCAACTCTAGATGGACACCCAAGTCTGTTTGCATTGCCATCTCAAGCATTCTCAAGCCAATAGATCCTTACACATGCACATCAACCACTCATATACTGTTATACATTTCTTACCCACCATAAAATTTTATCCTTAAAATAAAATCATCAAAATTTAACTTCTCGAACAATTTAAAATAAAATGCGTATACTTTCCTCAAAAGTCAAATGCTCAAATATTGAAATAAATTTTTTAATCACTTCTAAAATCCTTATAGCATTGACTATGTTTATTGAATTGAATTTGAATCCTCAAAATTTTAATAACATAAAATCTTAACTCCTCAAAATTTTTAAAAATTGAAATTCATTTCCACTCTTCAATTTATGAATTTAAATCCACAAGTATACATATAAATACTTACAGTCTTTAATACTAAAGGTGCACTCAAATACACCCATTATCTACAACTCTCAACTGTGTACTAAAAATTGTACTGTCCGAATTACTTGCACTATTACTTCCAAGTAATCAAAGTTATCATCACACGTATTTCCTCCAATGATTTTCTATCTATATTACTTGATACACCAATCTAATTATGATGTACTTACTGTTATTAGCACCTTGCTCAACAAATCCTTGATATAGAATTACTAGCACTATTGGTATAGTAACACTAGCTCCATCATTAGATCACCTCATCAAGCTTATTAGAACTCACGATTATTTGCACCTTCTATAACACCCATGTTTTACTTTACTCTCATGGGCAAGTATATGGTTCCTCATCTCGATTGATGTATATATATTTTTCTTTTAATCTTTTACAGACTGTTACACTAATTTGTGTTACACTTCATACTTTTCATTATCAATCGTGATATTCCTCTACCCATGACATACTCATTAATACCCTTTATGCATATACATTTATTTACTCTTGACACACCCAAGTAATCAATCATCAAATTGAACATCATGCTCCATTAATCATTAACACAATTCCTTGATACTTAATTGTTTACATAGATCATCCAATTACATAATTTAATGACTATCCAGGACTGGCATGCTAATTCTGATACTTACTCTTGGAACCTTCACTGATACTCTTACTCCTCTTTCTGTAATACTAATACTAATTATAATAACACCTATCATAGAACTATTGCTACAAGGTACTATGCTATGGGTATCTCTAGATAATGCCTACTGTTCATATATACAACCAAGAAACACTTACAACTAACAAGTCACACTCAGTCAACACTAATACAAGACACAGACATAATTGCAAGTCACTAATTATTATACTAACAAGGAATCCTCAAAGAAGCTCAAAAAGGAACGGGATTAAGGATTGAAGGTATCTTTACTGCTAGTAAAGAAAAGAAGCGATGGAACAAAGTCCTGGAATAACAGAAATAGATAATTCTTGAGATGATACTTTAAAAACCAATTTAAGATACAACCTGATAATCATACACGTCTGTCTGAAATCATGACACTCAGAATCCTCGCCACGCCAGTAAGCATAGATGCGATAAACGACAGGTTTCGTAACTAAGGTATGCAACTCTATAATCATGTCATCTAGAATCTTCGCCACGCCAACCGGTATGGCTGCGAGAAATTCTAAATTTCATAACTAAAGTATGTACATCCAAGTCAGGTTCCTACGTTCTCGTCACGACAGCTAATATGGCTGCGATAAACTCTAGGTTCCATAACCAAAGTAGACATTTTATCTTTCTCACTGTTCTCATCAACATATGTCATCAGATGATACCGTAAAGTTTAGTCCATAAAATTCATCTCGATAAAAATCAAACTCAACAACGACACCAAGAGTTAATTTTATAACTGATCAACAAGAATCCAATTCAATAACAACAAGCGAGAGCGGATGGAAACAAGGAAAAGATATAATTTGGAAATTATAATAAGATTCTCAAGGGTCGTCCCAGGAATCTCTCAAGAAACTTTTTTGTGATTGAGTATCCTCTCTCATCCTAGTATCCTATGTCCTATATTCTATAGCAGGCACGCAGTAGTACAACTAGGACGTCGCACTACTATAACATCGCACAACTTGCAAAGTCTGACCTGTATGGGCCACCACTAAAAACGTGTCACGACCCGCACCCGGTATAGGGGCACGAGAGCGTGGGTACGTCCAGCCTACGCCGCAGCATCGGCGGTAGAACGCTGTCTAGGTCATGTAACTATCTAATCAATCTCACATGAATATCCAACTCCATAAGGAGACGCAGATATCACAAAATAATATGGAAATATACTCAATCACAAAAGCTAAGGCACGATGAGATATCGAAGCAAGCAATAAAATATGAGACAAGTCTAAACAACAATAAATAGTCTAACCTACAATCAATAGCATTCAGTCTCCAAGTATGTCGAAAACAAGTCTTCTATGTCACAGTCTGGAAAAAATATCCAGTTAGGATTGGAACGAAATACACCTCTAACAGCAGTTCCACATATATTGACAAAATCTATAGCACCGTATAAAAAATACAAGAAAGATAGGAAATACTGGCAATAAGAAATACTGGCGAGCATGGATATGCTGGAAATAGAAATATTGGAATAAATGGAATACTGGAGCATGTCATCATCAATGTACATCTAGCAATGAAATAGAAATCCAAGTACACGCAAGAACAATGAACTGGTATATAAGTGTGTACAAGATCAATAACTAGAACATGTAGAGATGCTAGATCAATATACTAGAGATGCATGTCAAGAATCATCTAACTAAGTGTGTGAAATATCAGTATATCATGTGATCGGCTTGGGACTATATGACTCATTACATTGATTAGCGTTCATCCCCAAAAAGTCCGGCTAACCATATGTAACAGCGATGAGGCATTTAAGGGTTAGACTGCACCGACGTGAGATGTGGGTGAGCTATGATGCATGTAAAGTTTGGGTATGATCACATAAGCTACTAATATTTCCCTATTTCCCCAGCTAGCATGATGGATTTTAATCATGACTCCTCGTGACAGGTCTCAATGATGCCAACTCGTGTAAAGAACAGTGTCAGAGTCATGTACGCTATACAACAAAAATTATAGTGATAATCAATATAATAGAAACTGTCAGAGAATGTACTCGCCTGAGGTCCTGCTGCTGGTATAAATCAGAGTCCAAGTCACAGTCCAAATAGCCTATGTATTACAAATTTGCCATGTCAAAAGATAATTTATTTTAATTTATTTAATTCTGAAATAATTACTCTAAAATCCTATTTTAATCTTATTATTCTGATTTTTAGGTCAAATCCTAATTTTTGCCCAAAAGAACCTAAATTTTATCGACTCGAGACTCATGGCACGCAAATCGAGGTAAGCTGTTGACCGAAAAGTCAACCAACACAAACTCAACTTTCATGCATGATTTCCTGTAGATTTCAGTGTTAAAAACATACTAGAATTTATGGCTCATCTGAATTCAAATTCGTTTGAAAATTATGGCACATACAAGTTTCGTATCGTGCACCGATGGTTAAATTCTAACCTAGAAGTTCTACAGAATTAACAGTATGTAAATAATTCGAATTAAATTCTGGGAAAAACATATGTCAATGATCTCGACATTAGCTTTCTAAAACTTTAAATGGTTTGTGATTCTAATTCCTGGTTCTCCCAAAATCACGAAAATATCGAAACACATCTATTTTCGGACATGTTGTGCTCTACGAATTTTCCAGAATTTAATAATCATAATTTCGTAAAACAAATTATATAATCAGAAATCTAACCTAAATATCATTCTAACACAAAAAACTAAGTCTCGTTTGGAGTCTGGAGCTATGCGCAATGGCTTCTGGAAGATGAAGGAACCCTAGATGGCAATTCTCCAAAAATTGGCTGAAGAAAAACCCTAGAAAATAACTAAACTGATATATATATATAGAGAGGAGAGAGAAAGAGCAGCCGCGGCTTAGGAGCTTGCCTCATGGCAGCCATCCGTGGCTCCCCGCCCAGATCCAGCGGTCGTAGATCCACGCGGCTCGGCTCAGCTGAGTCCGACTCGGACTTGGACGCGTCTCGGCTCGGCTCGGCTTCACCCGCGGTCGCTGATAGGCGGGCCCCGCACTGTTGGCTGCTGGAGGCTGATAGGTGGGCCCCCTGTTTGCTGACTGGGCAGAAATAATTTCTTTTTGGGTTTTCTTTTTCAGAAAATAGTTTTTAATTCAGTTTTTATAATTAACTCAAAATAAATGCTAAAAATAATCAAAAAATTCTCAAAAAATTCAAGAAAATATATTTTATTATTTAGAACCTAAAATAAAAGTTTGGGATATTTTTAAATATATTTTTTCCTAAAATAAATTCTTGAAAGTCCTAGAAAATTAGGATTACTAGTTTTTAATTAACAAAAAATTATGGAAAAATTCCACTAGCCTCAAATTAACCTAAAAATAATATTTAAGCATGAATTTCAGGATACGGAGGTTACAAGTGGCCCACATGTGGAGCCCATTTTGACCCAAAATTATTGTTTTGTCCTTGTGTCCAAATTAGACAAAAGGGTAGTGCTTTCTAGCTATCTCGCTTATTCTGGGAACGTTGGTGATGTTTATTTTAGCATCCGGAGACATTCATTCTGAGGTCGTAGTTTTTGACTCTTGGTGTTTGACATCTGGACATTACATTTTGCAGCTCTATTGCCAGGCAAGTATACCTTGCCATTGTAATGTTGTTTATATTCCATATGTTGTATGCATCTTTATTTTCTTTCATTAGTTCATATATTTTAACTGCTATATATATAAATGCGCGTCCACAGAAACTTGGGTGCAACGACGGTGTGGTCGTAATTTATTTTTATTTATGTATATGCATTGACCTTGTTTATGAGACCACCCCATTATCATGAAGCATCATTAGGTTTTATTGGCCCTGACACAGTTATTACACGAGTGTAAGTCTCATATAGATCATGGACTGCGTGACAGGTTTGGCCTTATGTACGTATGGGTCGTGCGTTAGGGATAACTGTTGTTAGAAACTTTGTATGCTATAAAACTCAGCAGTTATTAGTAGTCCTTGGACATAGCCTATTATAATACGGTGGTCCAATCCTTGTCCTTGTTTGGTTGCAGGATTGGGCTATTGTACTAAAGATAGTCTATGAACCAAATCGTGTCATGGATGTGACATGCTTAGAGAATGGGTAGGGAGAACAACAAGTAAGACGTTTGGGCTCCTTTGCACTTTTTCTTTTGTAACCCGGAAGCTTCGCTGGAGATACGGGCGGTGATGACCCTTTATATTATATATTATCAGGCGGCCTCTGCCATTCAAAAGATGACATGCTTTGTAGGCCCCTGATTCTCTGAGAGAGTCATGCCAATCCCATTTTATGGCCACATAGCCCACTTGTTGGAAAGTTGTTCTTAAACTGTATTCACTTAGACGGTTAGGCGACCCATTGGACATTTATTTTAGTACTTTATTGGCATGCTTCTATGTATCTTGTTATTTCCCTCTGAGGACCTGGTCCCTTTCCAGGTGTAGATGTTCATGAGTATTCGCAGGAGCGCAGATCCGGATTGGTTACTTATATTTGCGAGGAGGTCTTCTTTTCGAGCCCCGTGATTGTTAGTTGATATTCTTATATTGTGTTTGTTATGTTGCACTTATATATTCGAGTTGGTAGTGGATTTGTTTCCATCCAACTATCATCTTTAGATACTTTGTATTGAGATCTAGTTTCATAGACATTGGTTATTTATTTATATTTAATTTTCTGTGGATGAGATTTAGACTATACTCTGTGACTTATGACATTTGTACCACTTGTAGATTATTGTTCATAATACAGCGTATGCATGCGTTATGGTTTCCATATATTGGAGTTGCCATATACATGCGACTGGCATGCTAACGTGTTCCTAGTCCTACGTATTTTGGGACTGGGGTGTGACATGTTTTTAGTGGTGGCCCATGCAAGTCGAGAGCATATTGTCTTGGTTACGTTACTGTACCGAGCAAGGCTGCACCTAGGATTAGAATATGGGATCTCATCCATATTTGACTATAACTTAAATCCCTTTCAATCTGTTTTATTTGAATGAGTCCATCCTGCTTGATTCATGTGCTTCCCTAATAAGTTCTGAGTATAGCCTCTCCTCGAATATATAAGTCCCTTGTTGTTAGATAATAATTTGGGTAATATTCTTATTAAGAGTACAACTAGGATATTGACACATCACTAAATTAGAATACTTAATGAACCCTAGCACCCTTACCTGTAGATTGATTGACCATTATCCCTCGATATATGTATAAGGACTTGAGAGTAGTGTAAACACTACTAGGAATAGTTAAAATTTGACCATACTATTTTACCCTAGCATTGAGGAACCAATAGAAATCCAAGGTTAAATATTTGGACTGGACCTAACTTTTATGGTTAGATAATATTAGAACAATAAATTTAAATTCTTGTTCTGATACTAGCAGACAGTACCTTAGGAAGCCAAGATGAACGAATATAATATTTTCCTCGATATTATCTCGGATACAGATATTAGCATACCACCTTCCCCTTAGGAAATTATGATATTATCTAGAGTCCCTCTATTTTAATTTTATATCTTGTTCCTCTGCAACCTTAACGTTCGCTAATTGTACGACGACTAAATCATTTTTTTCTTTTCTTCATCTTCCAACTCGTGCCACTTGACACCGCTGATTATAGACCAAGTGATTTTATTCTATGTTAGGATATATAGCTTGCTAGGATTATAGTTGTAATCTTAAAATTTTGAAAATTTTGTACTTAGTAGTTAGAGCTTGATAAGTTTGAGTTGTTCTTGTAGATTGTGACCTGATGATTATCCTTTAGTTTTAAATTACGTAACTTGTACCATACCTCGATATGAGTTATATCCTCTCTCACTTAAAGGCCAGTGACTTTTCCATTCTTACTATTGACACATGTTCTATGAGCACTATGATTAAGACTTAAGGTGACCATTACCTATATAATATAATAGGAGACCTTAATGAGTACCAACATCTTTCCTCATATACCCTAATAAGAGTTCTACTTTATTTACAAGGACCCGATTATTCTATAGAATTCCCTCAAGGCAATTATGGTATTTGTTTAATTCTTTTAGGTTGGGTAGTATGCCTCACAACGTAGTATCATATAGCCCTATTGACCCATTGATGAAGTGTAATAGAATGACACAACTTTAGACTTGCATAAGATGATAGTGTTTATTCAGACTGTAGAAATTAGAGGTCCATACCCTATTTGGTCAACTAGCAACTTAGACAAGGAGTTAGTATGACAACTGTAGAGATTATAGAGTCTTATCTTCTTGGTAACTTGAATTATTTTATAACTTCTCTCATCATAATCTAGCATATTTATAGTTTCTGAACTACCTCGACTTATGCTGCTATTATAGCCTAGTTTTGCAAGCTTAATCTTTTATCGAACTTTTTCATGATAATGTGTTATTGGGGCTTGATCAACCACACTAATACAATTATCTAAAACAGAACCAGTATATTATGGTCTAGCTAGACATAGAGCATTGGTTCGCCCCTCTCATGACTACTTATGTGGATTGAGAAAAAAAAATTGACTTAGCTTCTTAGACAAATGTACTTGCCCTCTAGATATGTCAGAGCATATCATATCAAGTACGTAACTGTACTGATGTGAGCATGTGAATAGGAATTTATCAAAATAGAATTTTAATCCACAACTGCCTTGACAATTCCCATTTGAATTCTTTAAACGCCTTGATCCCCATACTTGTATTCTATTACCTCCCCCTTGAACTATTCATCATTATTTTCCGTCTTCCCTTATTTTGGAAAGACGAAACCTCGTGCTTGGTATAAGTTTGATACATTGATAGTACTAGATATACCCCATAGGCCAATCGCATTATTTGGTGACTACCATTTATAATTGATTAAGGGCATATCATATATGATATAATTGGCGTTAAAGTTTTGAGGATTGAATAACATGAGTAAATAAATTGAGAAATATTTTTTCTAAATGTATAGCCTTAAGTGATAGATGGGTAAATTCTAAGTTGGATAGATTGTAAACCCCCTCACACAAAATTAGACCTACTTGGCATAGATAATGAGACTAGGGCTAGTTTGAATCCAATTGGAAATAGAACACGATATTTATTTAATTTTGCAATAATTATAGCACTTAGCGCACCTTACCATTGCTTCGATATTTGAAGCACTACACTAGCCACTGCTTTCCTACAAACTTTATACCCTTGTCCTAGACGTGTTCGCCTTCTATTCTGACCTTTGCATAACTTATAATTATGCTCTCTTATGATATATTTTAGTCGCACAATATTTGTCGCAGACGTTATTATTTAATTCTATACAAAAATCAACTTTTATCCTTGTGCGTTCCAATCGAAATTGGAGACACAATCTTGACCCATTTTGTACAACCTAAATTTTGATAATATTCTATTCTGAGTCCTCTATGTCCATGACACTTGTATCCTACCTAATTTTAATCTCATGTACTTCTAATTAATTCAAGAATATCGTGCACATTAATTTTAATTAATTTAACCCAATTTCTATCTTTGTGTAATTTTCCAATTATTGGGCACTTTTATGCAAAAGTGCACTAAGGTGTCTACACCATTGGACATGACACATGAAAAAAACTATTTTTTCGTTCATATAGATTTTTTCCATGATTTTTGGAATGTGCAACGCAAAAATCGCCCATAATTTAAACCTAGCCTTGTATTTTAAATAATGCAAATTATAGCCCTCCAAACATTCCCATAACAATTGGAAAATCATGGAGGTTAGGATGGAGGAATGTATAGAATAAGCTGCAAATCTCTATCTTATACCATCCTTGACTTTCTATCATGGCTTAGTTTTAATTTCGAGTACAAAATTTTTATAAGTTGGGTAGAATGTAAAATCCCTAATTTTTAATAAACCGTATTAATTATTTAATTAATTATTTAATTAAATTATAGTAATTATGAGCTAATTAGAGGAAATAGAATTTATTTAATTTTTTAGATTAGGTGTTTATGCATTTAGGAGATTTATGGAGCAATTATAATTTTTTTTCTAATTTATTCCATGTAGGAGACCCTGTGTACAGTTGATAGATTATTATATGCACTAAAAATAATTCCTAAAATTTTTATATGTATAAATATATAATGTTTATTAAAAGGAATTAGAAATAAAAAAATAGAAAAAGAGAATTAGAAATAGAAAGAAAGAAAGAAAAAGAGAAAAAAATGAAAATGGATCAAACCCAATATCCTAATAAACTACCCACCCGCTGCCTAACTAAACCCGGCCCGCACTCATTAAATAGCAGCAGCGGCTGCGCTTAAGCCCGCGACCGCACAAGCGGATTCACCCCCCGCGTCTTCATCTCCCTCTATATATATCTCTCCAAAAACCCTAATCTTCCCAACCCACCTCGATCACCTGAGCGCCGCGCCGCCTTCAGCCTCAACCATCGCCGGAGCACCACCCTGCGAGTAGCACCGCCGCTCGTCGTTGTCCGTGCCAAAGCGCATACGCAGCAGATATGAACTGCAGCGTACCCTTGTTCACGCTTCGATTTCTGCGCCCTCGCTTAACCAAACTCGATACCGTCTTCACCGGTATGTTCACGATCTATCCCCCTTCCATACCTGTGTGTTAGCTTACCTCGAACAACACATAAATCTAGGCAAAAATAGCGACCAAAGTTGGCAAAAAATAACAACTTTTGAGATTGCATAAAACTGCGGTAACTACCTATGTTCACGGACTCATATCTCCCACCACAGAGATCCGAATTCAGTTTTTCTTTTTGGTATGTGAAGACCACCTAACCTACTTTATTTTTTATCAAATACAATAATTTATTAACGACTATATGTTAAATTAAATCAGTTAGAAAAGCCCAAAAATATACTTTTCTATCTTCCAAAATTTGTGATACAGAGCGTGCCCCGCCAAACGGGACCATCCCGTCATGTACCAAGTGTACCAAAAGGTGCGCACAATATACCCAGATGTGTGGGATTTTGCGGAAACTGATTCGAACGCGTGTGCGTGTCGGAATCAGCCCGTATCCGCAGAAATCCCTCGTGTCGCAATTTTTGCAAAATCCTGCGCCATTTAGTGTACGCTTGTCAGAATATGATTTTTAGTTCATGAGGACCTGGTCCCTTTCCAAGTGTAGATGTTCATGAGTATTCGCAGGAGCGCAGATCCGGACTGATTACTTATATTTGCGAGGAGGTCTTCTCTTCGAGCCTCGTGATTGTTAGTTGATATTCTTATATTGTGTTTGTTATGTTGTACTTATATATTCGAGTTGGTAGTGGATTTGTTTTCATCCAACTATCATCTTTAGATACTTTGTATTGAGATCTAGTTTCATAGACATTGGTTATTTATTTATATTTGATTTTCTGTGGATGAGATTTAGACTATACCCTGTGACTTGTGACATATATACCACTTGTGGATTATTGTTCATAATACAGCGTACGCATGTGTTATGATTTTCATAAATTGGTGTTGCCGTATACATGCGGCTGGCATGCTTACGTGTTCCTAGTCCTACGTATTTTGGGACTGGGGTGTGACAGATATACAATAAAGGAAATACTGGAAATAAATACAAGAATAAGCAATATGACAATGAACAAGAATACTAATGACTAAGTGTGTGAGTACTAGCTTTAATATGTTATTATCTTGGGAACTTGATACAAGATTTATGGCCTGTCTAATCATATGTGTGATGTATGATTAACATAATTCAAGAACAAAACTTGATACAAGAAGGGTATGATCATATATCCACACTACATACTCTCCAACCCTGACTGGTATAGTGGATCCAACAATGGTACGCTATGGCACGGGATTCTCTAAGAAGATAACTAGTCTTTCTGAGAATCAGTATTTGTACATGTACAAGAAGAACAATAAAACAAGGCTTGCACAAGATACACTATATATACCAAGGAATAACATCTCATGACGAGATCCGGATATACCAATCCGTATAACCATCGTGTCAAAAAATCATGGATATCTACACTAGATACAATGAACATAGAGGATATCAAAAATAAGAAACTATCAGAGAATATACTTGCCTGAAGTCTGGTGAATAGTCTCATAGATATCAGATATGGTGCCTCTAAGACCTAGATATGGAATATAACATCAATACAAGATTTCAGAATGAAAATAAGTTAAACTAGTCACCTTCTAGGTCAAAGAGCCATTT
>JAYESA010000002.1:86164444-86204444 GCA_036927795.1 Iris macrosiphon | reverse complement strand
ATACTAATGACTAAGTGTGTGAGTACTAGCTTAACATGTGATCGGCTGGGGCAAGATACAATGCGGCCTGGCTAATCATACGTGCGGTGCATGATCAATACTATTCGCTTACCAATACTTTATTCAATAGGGATTTGATCACATATCTATACTAATACTCCCCACCCCCCAACTGGTATAATAGATCCAACCACGGTATGCTATGGCACTAGATTCCCCAAGAAGATAGCTAGTCTCCCCGAGAATCGGTGTCTGTACATGTACAAGATAACCAATGAAACAATACTTGCACCATATATACCATATACCAAGGAATAACATCTCATGACGAGATCCGGATATACCAATCCGTGTAACCATAGTGTCGAGAGAAACATGTAAATCTACACTAGATACAACGAACATAGAGGATATCATAAATGAGAAACTATCAGAGAATGTACTCGCCTGAAATCCAAAGAACAGTCTCACAGATGTCTGACTCGGTGCCTCGAAGACCTAGATATGGAATACCACATTAAAACAAGGTTCCGGAAAGAGAACAAGTCAAACTAGTCAACTCCTAGGTCAATAAATAAATTCTAAGTCAAAAGTCAACTATGGTCAACTCTAAAGTCAACTAAAGTCAAACCAAGGTCAACCTCACAAGAAATCTATATAAACAATATAGAAATAAAATACAACAATTTAGGAATAAAAATTAGATCCCAAATCATACTCACACAAAGTATACTACTAATAAAAATAATATATACCCTAAAATAATATATATACAAACCAATATGTATACAAATAACATAATATATTATTACAAATATTATACAAAACACATATATATACACATATATATATACAATAATAATATATAAAATATAATTTAAAACTGTCAAAGCGTCACTGAAAACAGTGAACAAAACAAGATAAAATAAAACAGGTTTAATAGTGACAGTCTTGACTGTCACTGAAAATTCGTCGCAGAAACTCCATATACAAAATCGCTGCTGTCACAGTTTGCTGACAGTTTTAAACTGTCACAAAAAAAACGTCGCTGAAAGGTTGCCGCTCAAAACTGCCGTAGCATTAATGACAGATCTGTCATTAATGCTGACCACTGTACAGCGGCTGCTGTTCAGACCAAATAATGACAGTTTCACTGTCATAGAAACCACTATCACCAAAATAAATAAAAATATAAAAATATATATATTTATATAAATATATATATGCAATAATAATCACAATACGTATATATAAATAAATAATTATATACTTATATATATATGCACATATAAACTTATAATTAAATACCAATAGTTACAACACATGCACATATTAATGTTCATATTTTACATGGCTAGAAGCACACCTAAAATATATACATTAATATACAAATAATTATATAATAATTATAAATAATATAATTACACAATTAAACAAATAAATATATTTTATAAAATATTTATGTATAATTTATACTATTAACATAAGTACATATATAATTACATGCAAGAAAGCTACATATTATATTTGTACATCATATTAGCACACACAAAAATATATAGATTTATGCTACAATAATTACTATAATAAATACACAAAATAAATATATAATATCTATATATATTTACTAATTATAATTGAAGAATTTAAACCATACATAATTAGATCTATTCAAAAATCCACACAATTGGAGAGTATCACACCGTATCCCACTAGATCAAGGATACGCATGTGACACGAGTCCAACACACAACCAATTATACCCCGAAGGATACAAACAAATCACAAATAATATTTATGAATAAATCAAAGTGTCAAAAGTAGATCTATGTGTCCGTGTCAAAATACGACATGTTCAAAGCCCCGTGTCGGAGGGAAAACCCCCAAAATGACACTTATCACCAAATAGTTGGGATACGAACCACATGTACCAAATTATTGACACGACACTAGCCCCAAACACATAAGCTCATGTCCAATTGATCTATAGGATCAATTGATACACACAACAAAATATAAATTCGGAATTTCAACAAAATTAACACAAAAAGTACCATAACTTTCTCCATGGGTCTCCTATGAACACAAAACAAAGTCCTATGGGTAGTACATACATATAGGTTGATTTTACATGATTAAATCTCAGATTTAGAAGCTATTTAAATGGGAAAATCTGAATTATACCTATTGGAAGATGGATTCCCAATGAAACCTCCAATTGAGAAGAACTTGCTTCCAAATTGTAGATCCTTGCTCCTCTTTGTAGATCCTTGCTTCCTTCTTCTAGATCCTTGCTTCTCAACTTTCTAATAATGAATTGGGAAGAATTTGGAATAAATTTGGTAGGGAATTAGAATGGGAATGGAGGGAATTTGGGAGTGGGAAATTCTAGATCTAGATTTGGAATGAAAATAAGAGGAGAGAGAAATTTCCCCCCTCTTTTAATAGGCCAGCCTTGCCCCTCTCCCAAGCAATTATAAAATATCCAATGTACCCCTTGGGGCCTCTCATGAAGAAATAATTAAGGAAGAAAGCTTCTAGTCTAATCACTTAATTAATTTAATCCATCTCCTTAACTATGAGCTTTCTAAATGGGCCAAATCTAACTATTTAATTCATGTTGGTCCATGGGTCCAAACTACACTAGTTGGGTCCACTAAAATAAGTCCAAAATAATTAAATAATATCCAACAATAATTAAATAATACAACAAAAATTATTTACCATGCACAATATTTATTTAAATAGGAAATTACTTAAATACTCTTTTTCCTAAAATGTGGTAGTGACAAGTCTACCCTCCTTAAAATAATTTCGTCCTCGAAATTCAAAGACGAAAATTACCCCCAGAAAAATACAGAACAGAACTAAAGAATCACAACTAACTAATGAAAGAACATAACAATGAACAGAACATAACTAGAAATAACATACCTCAAGGTACAAACAAATATGGATAACGCTCTCGCATGTCATCCTCTCTCTCCCAGGTAGACTCCCCCGGAGAGTGATGCCTCCATGCGACGCGCACCAAAGGAATAGTTTGGTTCCTCAGCACCTTCTCTCTCTGATCCAGAATCTCAACTGGCTGTTCTGGATAGCTAATAGTAGGGCCCACCTCTATCTCCGAGTGATCCAATACATGACTAGGGTCTGCCACGTATCGTCTCAACTGCGACACATGAAACACGTTGTGCACTCCCTCTAATGCAGGTGGCAAGTCTAGTCTATAAGCAACTGCACCGACCCTCTCTAGAATAGTAAAAGGTCCGATGAATCGTGGACTAAGCTTTCCGCCTCCACCGAAGCGAATCGTGCCTCGTGTCGAAGAAATCCTCAGAAACACCAAACCACCCACCTAGAAAAAAACACCATATTAAGAACTTAATCTATAACAAACAAGAACAAGCACAAACAAATCTAAACTATACCTCAAACTCCAAAGGTCTCCGATGGCTATCGGCCCAATGCCGCTGTCTGTCCTGCGCCACTCGAAGTCTGTCTCTGATCAAATGAACCTTCTCCGCTGCATCCACAACCATCTCTGGCCCAAGCAAAATTCTCTCTCCAACATCGTCCCAAGACAAAGGAGTACGACACCTCCGACCATATAGAGCTTCAAAAGGTGACATCTCTATACTGGCCTGGTAACTGTTGTTGTAAGCAAACTCTACCAAATGGAAATGGTCCTCCCAAGAACCCCCGAAATCTAGTACACAAGTGCGCAACATATCCTCGAGAGTCTGGATAGTCCTCTCTGACTGTCCAACTGTCTGGGGATGATATGCAGTACTGAACTTGAGCTGAGTGCCCAAACTCTCCTGCAAACTCCTCCAGAAATGAGAAGTGAAACGACTATCCCGATCTGAGACTATGCTGACGGGAACTCCATGTATCCTAACGATCTGCCTCACATACATCTCTGCCAGCTTCTCCGTAGACAAACCCCCCTTGAAAGGCAAAAAGTGGGCCGACTTGGTCAATCTATCAACAATGACCCAAATCGCGTCTTTCTCTCCTGGAGATCGTGGAAGTCCGGATACAAAATCCATAGTAATGTGTTCCCACTTCCACTCTGGAATGGGTAATGGCTGAAGTAACCCTCCTGGCCTCTGCCTCTCGGCTTTCACCTGCTGGCACACTAAGCATCTGGATACAAACTGTGCCACTTCCCTCTTCATGCCATACCACCACACACTCTCTCGCATATCCCGATACATCTTGTTAGCACCTGGATGTATGGAATACTGAGAGCGATGCGCTTCCTGCAATACCTCCTCGCGCAACTCCCCACAAGGCACACACAATCTAACTCTATGCCTCAAGGATCTATCCTCTGCAATAGTAAAATCATCCTCCAATCCTGCTCTCACCTGAGCTCTGATACTCCTCAAAGATACATCATCATACTGTGCTGCCTTGATCCTGTCCATCAAATCTGAGTGTATCTGCAATCCCCACATCTGCATAGCACACCCAGGAACAATCACCTCAATGCCCAAGCTCTCCAAGTCCTCCAACAGATATCGATCCTGCATCAAGAACATAGCTACCGGATACCTGCTCAAAGCATCGGCAACTACATTGGCTTTCCCAGGATGATATTGCAAAGAGATATCAAAATCCTTCATCAATTCCAACCACCGACGCTGCCTCATGTTCAACTCCTTCTGCGTGAAAACGTACTTCAAGCTTTTGTGGTCTGTGAAGATCTCTACACGCTCTCCGTACAAATAATGTTTTCACAACTTCAGGGCGAATATGACGGCTGCCAACTCCAAATCATGGGTAGGATAGTTCTTTTCATGAGGACGCAATTGCCTAGATGCATAGGCAATCACTTTCCCATGCTGCTGAAGAACACAACCCAAACCCTTCCCCGATGCATCACTATAAATAGTGAAACCTCCGGACCCTGATGGCAACGTCAAAATAGAAGCAGACGTTAACCTCTTCTTCAACTCCTCAAAGGCAACCTGGCAATCCTCCGTCCAAACAAACTCCACATCCTTCCTTGTGAGTCTGTTCATCGGCTCGACAATCCTCGAAAAATCTTGCACAAACTTCCTGTAATAGCCTGCCAATCCCAAGAAACTCCTGATCTCTACTACTGAACTCGGAGTCTTCAAAGATTCCACTGCTGAAATCTTCTTCGGATCCACTGAAATACCATCACCAGTCATAACATGCCCCAAGAATTCTACTTTGTCCAAGAAAAACTCATATTTGGACAACTTTCCATACAGCTTCTCCTTCCTCAGCACATCCAACACAATCCTCAAATGCTCCTCATGCTCCTCCGGTGTCCTCGAGTATATAAATATGTCGTCGATGAACACCACCATCAACTTGTCAAGGTACTGGTGGAACACCTTGTTCATCAAGTTCATAAATACCGCCGGTGCATTAGTCAAACCAAACGGCATCACCATAAACTTGTACTGACCATACCGAGTTCTAAAAGTAGTCTTCGGTATGTCCTCCGGCTTTACCTTCACTTGATGGTAGCCTGATCTCAAATCTATCTTAGAAAATACCTTCGCACCACTCAACTGATCAAACAGATCATCAATCCGTGGCAAAGGATACTTATTCTTGATAGTGAGATTATTCAAAGCCCTGTAATCAATGCACATGCGCACCGATCCATCCTTCTTCGGTACAAACAATACCGGGGCTCCCCATGGTGAAAAACTCGATCTGATAAACCCCTTATCCTGCAATTCGCCCACCTGCTTCTTCAACTCGACCAGCTCGCTATTGTTTACTCTATAGACATGCTGTGAAATTGGTTCTGCACCTGGCACCAAGTCTATTGAAAATTCAACATCTTGATCTGGCGACAATCCTGGCAATTCCTCAGGAAACATATCCAAGAATTCTGCTATCAATGGATGTGGCAACTCCTTGTCTTCTACCATAGCTCCACAAATAATGCCTTCTCCCTGCTCCGTAGCTCCTCTAGTAAACTCGAACTCTGGCTCTCCTGGCGAACCAAACAAAACTCTACCTCCTCTACAGTCTATGCTAGCACGGTGCCTACTCAACCAATCCATCCCAAGTACAATGTCATAGCTTGGAAGTGGCATTACAAGTAGACACGCACTCAACTCCCGGCCTCCCAGAGTAACTCTCCGGTCCTTGCAAATATCATTAACCAGGATAATGCCTCCCCCGGTCATGATCTTACAAGTCCTAAGCAAAGACTCAGCTACCAAACCATGCTTCAGAGCAAAAGAAACAGATACAAAACTATGGGAAGCACCACTATCAAACAAAGCTAAAGCTGGAATGGAATCAAGAAGAATAGAACCTGCGATAACATCTCCGGTGGGTTCCTCCTCTTCGACGGTCATAGCAAACGCTCGTCCCTGTCGAGCACCTTCCTACTGTTGATGCTGGACAAAACGCTGCTGCTGTATCGAAAGCGGTCCCCTCGGCTGTGCTGCAGGTGGTCTCGTCTGTGTCCTCGGAGCTGGAGCTGCTCCTTGAACTGTACGACGTGGATACTCCCTCGATTGATGCCCTTCAGTACCACAACGCAAACAAACTCCTAGCCTCCTCCTACAAACTTTCCAGATATGGCCGGGCTTCTTGCAGAAGTTGCATGGAGCTTGCTGTAACTGTCTCTACTACTGAGGTGCCTGGTGGAAAGGCGCTCTAGCTGGAGTCTGGTTCTGCTGTGGCTGCTGGAAAGGTCTGGACTGGAAATGAGGACGTTTGACAGATATTACACTGCCGTTGGCCCCCAGAAAAGAATCACTGTCTCTCTTGGTCTTTAAACCCAGATCCCGCTCAACCTTGCGTGCCTCCGCAAGTATCTCCGAGTATGTCTCATAAAAAGACGGAATGAGAATCTTCACCTCCCAGTTTAGACCCTCTCAAAAACGAATAGCTCGAACCTCCGGCTCTCTTACCAGATACTCTGTAAATTGGCTCAGCCTACCGAACTCTGCAGCGTATTCCTCCACAGACATGCTTCCCTGAATGAGACTCTCAAATTGTCTCCCCAAGTCAAGCCTGTCTATCCGGGCGAAAAACTTCTTCTTGAAAAGGTCCTTGAATACCTCCCAAGATTGTCCTGCGTCAACTAGAACCGGCTCATTCCTGAACCAAGTACGAGCGACGTCGAACAGTTGAAGTCCTACCGCCTCAACCTTCAGATCTTCAGAAAGACGGGACACCCTCATAAGATGCTCAATGTCCTCGAGCCAATCATTAGCATAGACGATGCCCTCCGTCCCTTTGAAAACCCTAGGCTCCAGTTTCTTGAAGTCCTGAATGTTGCCTGGCCGAAGCTGAGCAACTTGAGGAACAACCTGCTGCTGGACTGGAACTCCTCTCTCAACTACAGCACGAGCAAGCTGATGATCACTCTCGATGCCCTGCCGTAGAACATCGGTCTGCCTCTGATGTGCCTCTGACTGAGCCCTCTGTGCCTCGAGCATCTCACGAAACAGTATAAACATCTGTGACGCCTCTGCTGGCACAGGAGGTGGAGATAGAAGCCCCTCATATACAGCTGGCACAGTCCTCGGAGTAGGTGATGGACCTTCGAAAGCAGCTGACACTCCAATCACCGGAGAAGTGACTGGTGCAGGCCCTCGGGATGTCGCAGACCTCTCAGAAACTGCTCTCCCCTGCTGTGATCTAGTCTTAGGCGGCATCCTGAGACAAAGCGAAAGAAAGAATCAATATGGCACAAGATGTAAGACATCAAGGAAAGGACAGTTTAAGAGATCAAGTATCAACGTCAAAGGAGAATAGTTGAATCAAAAGAATTTTCCTAGATGTGATTGAGTATCTCAGCCTATATCCTATATCCTATTGCAGGCTCATAGTAGTACAACTAAGTTGTCGCACTACCACGATATCACATACTTGTGAAGCTAGACCTGCATGGGCCACCACCAAAAATGTGTCACGACCCGTACCCGGTGTAAGGGTACTAGTCGAAAATAACGCCCAGCCTACGCCACAGAATCGGCGGTAGAACGCTGTCTAGATAGTCTATCTAACAATATAATGAACCACCAATAATGATAGTATACTCAATCACAGATCTAAGGTAGAAATGAGCACGAATCAGATAAGAATAGAATAGTCATCAACTCATGAGTTTAAAATAATACATTAATGAGTCTGAAGAGTAACAAAAATAAGCTGGAGACAAATCCAGTACAAAAGAATACTATCATGCTACAAAGCTACACTCCAGGGTCAACTGTCTCAGTTGGGATAAGTCCCTCTTGAGCCAGGGTCTCCGAATCTAAACCCACAACATCCTGGGGTCCATAATAGGTAGGGTACTCCTCAGTGTCATCTGGAAAAATATATCCAGTCAGGAAAGGAGCAGAGTACATCTCTAACAGCAGTTCTAATCCATGATAAAAACTATGTAACAGTAAATAGCTGTGGATAAACAAGATGCACAAAATAGATACAAGAGATATATAGACAATAAGGAAATACTGGAAAGAAATACAATAATGAACAATATGCCAATGAAACAATAATACTAATGACTAAGTGTGTGAGTACTAGCTTAATATGTGATCGGCTTGGGCAAGATACAATGCGGCCTAGCTAATCATACGTGCGGTGCATGATCAACACTATTCGCTTACCAATACTTTATTCAATAGGGATTTGATCACATATCTATACTAATACTCCCCACCCCCAACTGGTATAATAGATCCAACCACGGTATGCTATGGCACTAGATTCCCTAAGAAGATAGCTAGTCTCCCCGAGAATCGGTGTCTGTACATGTACAAGATAACCAATGAAACAATACTTGCACCATATACACCATATACCAAGGAATAACATCTCATGACGAGATCCGGATATACCAATCCGTGTAACCATAGTGTCAAGAGAAACATGGAAATCTATACTAGATACAACGAACATAGAGGATATCATAAATGAGAAACTATCAGAGAATGTACTCGCCTGAAATCCAAAGAACAGTCTCACAGATGTCTGACTCGGTGCCTCGAAGACCTAGATATGGAATACCACATTAAAACAAGGTCCCGGAAAGAGAACAAGTCAAACTAGTCAACTCCTAGATCAATAAATAAATTCTAAGTCAAAAGTCAACTATGGTCAACTCTAAAGTCAACTAAAGTCAAACCAAGGTCAACCTCACAAGAAATCTATATAAATAATATAGAAATAAAATACAACAATTTAGGAATAAAAATTAGATCCCAAATCATACTCACACAAAGTATACTACTAATACAAATAATATATACCCTAAAATAATATATATACAAACCAATATGTATACAAATAACATAATATACTATTACAAATATTATACAAAACACATATATATACACATATATATATATACAATAATAATATATAAAATATAATTTAAAACTGTCAAAGCGTCACTGAAAACAGTGAACAAAACAAGATAAAATAAAACAGGTTTAATAGTGACAGTCTTGACTGTCACTGAAAATTTGTCGCAGAAACTCCATATATAAAACCGCTGCTGTCACAGTTTGCTGACAGTTTCAAACTGTCACAAAAAAAATGTCGCTGAAAGGTTGCCGCTCAAAACTGCCGCAGCATTAATGACAGATCTGTCATTAATGCTGACCACTGTACAGCGGCTGCTGTTCAGACCAAATAATGATAGTTTCACTATCATAGAAACTACTGTCACCAAAACAAATAAAAATATAAATATATATATATATATATAAATATATATATGCAATAATAATCATAATACATATATATAAATAAATAATTATATACTTATATATATATGCACATATAAACTTATAATTAAATACCAATAGTTACAACACATGCACATATTAATGTTCATATTTTACATAGCTAGAAGCACACCTAAAATATATACATTAATATACAAATAATTACATAATAATTATAAATAATATAATTACATAATTAAACACATAAATATATTTTATAAAACATTTATGTATAATTTATACTATTAACATAAGTACATATATAATTACTTGCAAGAAAGCTACATATTATATTTGTACATCATATTAGCACACACAAAAATATATAGATCTATGCCACAATAATTACTATAATAAATACACAAAATAAATATATAATATCTATATATATTTAATAATTATAATTGAAAAATTTAAACCATACATAATTAGATCTATTCAAAAATCCACATAATTGGAGAGTATCACACCGTATCCCACTAGATCTAGAATACGCATGTGACACGAGTCCAACACACAACCAATTGTACCCCGAAGGATACAAACAAATCACAAATAATATTTATGAATAAATCAAAGTGTCAAAAGTAGATCTATGTGTCCGTGTCAAAATACGACATGTTCAAAGCCCCGTGTCGGAGGGAAAACCCCCAAAATAACACGTATCACCAAATAGTTGGGATACGAACCACATGTACCAAATTATGGACACGACACTAGCCCCAAACATATAAGCTCATGTCCAATTGATCTATAGGATCAATTGATACACACAACAAAATGTAAATTCGGAATTCCAACAAAATTAACACAAAAAGCACCATAACTTTCTCCATGGGTCTCCTATGAACACAAAACAAAGTCCTATGGGTAGTACATACATATAGGTTGATTTTACATGATTAAATCTCAGATTTAGAAGCTATTTAAATAGGAAAATCTGAATTATACCTATTGGGAGATGGATTCCCAATGAAATCTCCAATTGTGAAGAACTTGCTTCCAAATTGTAGATCCTTGCTCCTCTTTGTAGATCCTTGCTTCCTTCTTCTAGATCCTTGCTTCTCAACTTTCTAATGGTGAATTGGGAAGAATTTGGAATAAATTTGGTAGGGAATTGGAATGGAAATGGAGGGAATTTGGGAGTGGGAAATTCTAGATCTAGATTTGGAATGAGAATGAGAGGAGAGAGAAATTTCCCCCCTCTTTTAATAGGCCAGCCTTGCCCCTCTCCCAAGCAATTATAAAATGTCCAATGTACCCCTTGGGGCTTCTCATAAAGAAATAATTAAGGGAGGAAGCTTCTAGTCTAATCACTTAATTAATTTAATCCATCTCCTTAACTAAGGGCTTTCTAAATGGGCCAAATCTAACTATTTAATTCATGTTGGTCCATGGGTCCAAACTACACTAGTTGGGTCCACTAAAATAAGTCCAAAATAATTAAATAACATCCAACAACAATTAAATAATACAACAAAAATTATTTACCATGCACAATATTTATTTAAATAGAAAATTACTAAAATACCCTTTTTCCTAAAATATGGTAGTGACATGTTAAGAACATAGCTACCGGATACCTGCTCAAGGCATCGGCAACTACATTAACTTTCTCAGGATGATACTGCAATGATATGTCAAAATCCTTCATCAGTTCCAACCACCGACACTGCCTCATGTTTAACTCCTTCTGTGTTAAAACATACTTCAAGCTCTTGTGGTCTGTGAAGATCTCCACACGCTTTTCGTATAAATAGTATTTCGACAACTTCAGGACAAAGATGACTTTTGCCAACTCCAAATCATGGGTAGTATAGTTCTTCTCATGAGGACATAATTGCCTGGATGCATAGGCAATCACTTTCCCATTCTGTTGAAGAACACAACCCAAATATTTTCCCGATGCATCACTATAAGTAGTGAAACCTCCAGACCCTGATAGCAACATCAAAATAGGAGAAGATGTCAACCTCTCCTTCAATTTCTCAAAAGCAACCTGGCAATCCTCTGTCCAAACAAACTCTATGTTCTTCCTGGTGAGTCTGGTCATTGGCTCGGTAATCCTCGAAAAATCTTGTACAAACTTCCTGTAGTAACCTGCCAATCGCAATAAACTCCTGATCTCTGCTACCGAACTTGAGATCTTCCAAGACTCTACTACTGTGATCTTCTTTGGATCCACTAAAATACCAGCACCAGTCACAACATGCCCCAAGAATTCTATTTTGTCCAAGAAGAACTCACACTTGGGCAACTTTCCGTACAGCTTCTCCTTCCTCAGCACCTCCAACACAATCTGCAAATGCTCCTCGTGCTCCTCCGGTGTCTTCGAGTAAATGAGTATGTCTTCGATGAATACCACCATGAACTTATCAAGGTACTGATGGAACACCTTGTTCATCAAGTTCATAAATACCGTCGAGGCATTAGTCAACCTAAACGGTATCACCATAAACTCATACTAACCATACCGAGTTCAAAAAGTAGTCTTCGGTATGTCCTCCGGCTTCACTTTCACCTGGTGGTAGCCTTATCTCAAATCTATCTTAGAAAATACCTTGGCACCACTCAACTGATCTAACAGATCATCAATCCGTGGTAAAGGTATTTATTCTTGATAGTGAGATTATTCAATACCCTTTAATCAATATACATAAGTACTGATCCATCCTTCTTTGGTACAAACAATACAGGGGCTCCCCATGGTGAAGAACTCGATCTGATAAACCCCTTATCTTATAATTCATCCACCTATTTTTTTAGCTCGACCAGCTCATTGTTGTTTACTATATAGACATGCTGTAAAATTGGTTCTGCACCTGGCACCAAGTCTATAAAGAATTCAACATCTCCATCTGGCGGTAATCCTGGCAATTCCTTAGGAAACAAATCCAAGAACTCTGCTATCAATGGATGAGGCAACTCCTTATCTTCCACCATAGCTCCACAAATAATGCCTTCTCCCTGCTCTACAGCTTCTCTAGCAAATTGGAACTCTGGCTCTCCTGACGGACCAAACAAAACTCTACCTCCTCTACAATCTATACTATCACGGTGCCTACTTAACCAATCCATCCTGAGTACAATGTCGTAGCTCAAAAGTGACATTACATGTAGACACGTACTCAACTTTCGGCCTTCTAGTGTAACCCTCTGATCCTTAAAAATATTATTAACCAGGATAATGCCTCCCCCGGTCATGATCTTACAAGTCCTAAGCAAAGACTCAACTACCAAACCAAGCTTCAGAGCAAAAGAAACAGATACAAAACTATGGGAAGCACACTATCAAACAAAGCTAAACCTGGAATGGAATCAAGAAGAACAGAACCTGTGATGATATCTTGTGTGGGCTCGTCCTCCTCGCCTGTCATAGCAAATGCACGTCCCTGATGTGTACCTCCCTGATGCTGATGCTGGACATAATGCTGCTGCTTGGTCGAAAGCGGTCCCTTCGGATGTACTGCAGGTGGTCTCACATGTGCCCTCGGAGCTGGAGCTACTTCCTGAACTACACGATGAGGACACTCTCTTATTTGATGCCCTTCGATACCATATTACAAACAAACTCCTAACCTCCTCCTACGAACTTCCCAGATATGGCCGGGCTTCTTGTAGTAGTGGCAAGGAGCTTGTTGTAACTGTCTCTGCTGCTGTGGTGCCTGATAAAATGGCACCCTAGCTGGAGTCTGGTGCTGGTATGGCTGCTGAAAAGGCCTGGACTGGAAATAAGGACTTTTGGCAGATACTACACTAGTGTTGGCCCACAGAAATGAATCACGATCTCTCTTGGACTTCAAACCCAGCTCCCGCTCAACCTTGCATGCCTCCGGAAGTATCTCCGAGTTGGTCTCATAAAAAGACGGAATAAGGATCTTTACTTCCCAGTTTAGACCCTCACAAAAATGAATAGCCCGAACCTCCCGCTCTTTCACCAAATATTCTACAAATTGGCTCAACCTGGTAATGTGTACAACGTATTCCTACACAGACGTGCTCTCCTGAATGAGGCTCTAAAACTGCCTCCCTAAGTCCAACCTGTTTGCCCGAGCGAAGAACTTCTTCTTGAAGAGGTCCTTGAATACCTCCGAAGACTGTCCTGCATCAACAAGAATCGGCTCATTCTTGAACCAAGTGCGGACGGTGTCGAACAGTTGAAGTCATACCACCTCAACCTTCAGATCCTCAAAAAGATGAGATACCCTTATAAGACGCTCAATGTCCTCGAGCCAATCATCACCATAGATGATGCCCTCCGTCCCCTTGAAAACCCTAGGCTCCAGCTTCTTGAAGTCCTGAATGTTGCCTGGTGGAAGCTGAGCAACCTAAGGAACAACCTGCTGCTGGACTGGAACTTCTCTCTCTACTATGGCACGAGCAAGCTGATGAGCACTCTCGATGCCCTGCCGTAAGACATCGGTCTATCTCTGATGTGCCTCAGACTGAGCCCTCTGTGCCTCCAATATCTCGTAAAACAGTATAAACATCTACGTCATATCTGCTGGCACGGAATATGGAGGTGGATGTCCCCCAGATACAGCTAGCACAGTCCTCTCGAAAGCAGCTGACACTCTAATCACCAGAGAAGTTATTGGTGCAGGCCCTCGGGACATCGCAGACCTCTCAGAAGCTGCTCTCCCCTGCTATGATCTAGTCTTAGGCGGCATCCTGAGACAAAGCGAAAGAAAGAATCAATATGGCACATAATGTAAGACACTCAAAGGAAGGACATATTAAAAGATCAAGTATCAATATCAAGGAAGAATGGTTGAATGAATCAAAAGAATTTTTCCTAAGTATGATTGAGTATTCTCAGCCTATAGCTTATATTCTGAAACAGGCTCATAATAGCACTCAATTCAGAGCACCACTACGAATTGCACTAACTGCGACCTCGAAGACCTGCATGGGCCACAACTAAAAATGTGTCACGACCCATACCCGGTGTAAGGGTACAAGTCGGGAACAACGCCCAGCCTATGTCGCAGAATCAACAGTAAAACGTTATTTGGATAATCTATCTAACCATATAATGAGCCACCAACAATATCAATATACTCAATCACAGATCTAAGATGGAAAATGAGCAAGAATGTGATAAAGAATATAATAGTCACAACAACTCATGAGTCTAAATAATAATATCAATAAATTTGAAGAAATACTAAACAATAAGTTGGAGACAAATCCAGTACATATGCTAGGAAACTATAAGTCCTGGGTCATCTGTCTCAGTCGGGATGAGTCCCTCCTGAGCCAGGGTCTCTGACTCTAAGACCACAACATCTTGAGGCCCGTAATGTATAGGGTACCACTCCTCAGTATCATTTGGGAAAAATATATCCAATCAGGAAAGGAGTATAGTACATCTCTAACAGCAATTCTAATCAATGATATAAACTATGTAGCAGTAAATATGTGTGAATATACAAGATGCAACAATAGATACAAGAGATATACAATAAAGAAAATACTGGAAATAAATACAAGAATGAGCAATATGACAATGAACTAGAATACTAATGACTAAGTGTGTGAGTACTAGCTTTAACATGTGATCGGCTTGGGAACTTGATACAAGATTTATGGCCTGGCTAATCATACGTGCGGTGTATGATTAATACAATTCAAGAACAAGACTTGATACAAGGAGGGTATAATCACATATCTACACTACATACTCTCCAACCCTGACTGGTATAGTGGATCCAACTATGGTACGCTATGGCATGGGATTCTGTAAGAAGATAGTCAGTCTCCCCGAGAATCAATATCTGTATATGTACAAGAAGAACAATAAAACAAGGCTTGCACAAGATACACCATATATACCAAGGAATAATATCTCATGATGAAATCCGAATATACCAATCCATGTAACCATCGTATCAAGAAATCATGGATATCTGCACTAGATACAATGAACATAGAGGATATCATAAATAAGAAACTATTAGAGAATATACTCGCCTGAATTCTGGTAAATAATCTTACAGATGTCTGATAAGGTGCCTCGAAGACCTAGATATGGAATATAACATCAATACAAGGTTTCAGAATAAAAATAAGTTAAACTAGTCAACTTCTAGGTCAAAGAGCCATTTCTAAGTCAAAAATAGTCAACTAGATCAACTCTAGGTCAAACTGGTCAAACTTGGTCAAACTACCGATTTCTAGGGTTCATAAACTATGAAACTAGGTCATACAAGCTAAATCTAGGATACTAAGATACCGTATCTCAGGATACGCAAACAAGAGATATAAAATACTACATATGCATATTCAATCAATAATATGTATACTAATCCTAACTACCAAATGCTATGTGGATACCTTGGCTTTGAACCAACTCGGTATCGCACCACTAAACACTCATCTTGGCACCCAAGACCGAATAATTCAAGGAGGGGCGCACAACGGGGAAGCAAATTCCGCCGGGCGAGTTCCCAGGACTTTCTGCTTTGTTTGATCGCTCTGCCGGGACGACCGTTGTCATAAAGATTGCGATGCCTAAGGCAGGAGAGAATAGATCGTTCTAGTGAGTAGTAGGTTCATCGATATTGAACCAATCGAACGCACTTCTAAGATTTAGCCGAATAAACTCCCCACCGGCTATGTCGGGCACGTAGCGGAAGTTCCTGACATGCCGGACCGGAGTCTCGCGAGGGAACGAAGCAACCAAGAAAACACAGCTAAAAAATGTAGCTAATGTAGTTAATATAACTACCCATTACCTTGAGTATCCTCAAATACCTTGACACTTACCTTGGGATAAAATTTAGTTGGGAATTGATGTAGGAATGAAGGAATTTGTTGAGAAAATTCTAGATCTAGATTTAAAATGAAAAGAGGAGAGAGAAATTTTCCCCCCCTTTATGTAGGCTGGCCACTTGACCCCCTCCCCAAGTCACTATATAATGTCTATTATACCCCTTAGGGTCTCTCATAAATGTCATGACCCGCACCCGGTGTAAGGGTATAAGTCGGTAACAACGCCCAGCCTACGCCGCAGAATCGACGGTAGAACGCTGTCTAGATAATCTATCTAACAATATAATGAACCACCAATAATGATAGTATACTCAATCATAGAACTAAGATAGAAATGAGCAGGAATTAGATAAAGAATTGAATAGTCACAATACAACTCATGAGTCAAAAATAATACATCAATGAGTCTGAAGAAGTACAGAAATAAGATGGAGACAAATCTAGTACAAAAGAATACTACAAAGCTACAACTCCTGGGTCAACTGTCTCAGTTGGGATAAGTTCCTCCTGAGCCAGGGTCTCAGAATCTAAACCCACAACATCCTGGGGTCCACAATAGGTAGAGTACCACTCCCCAGTGTCATCTGAAAAAATATATCCAGTCAGGAAAGGAGCAGAGTACATCTCTAACAACAGTTCTAATCAATTATAAAAACTATGTAACAGTAAATAGATGTGGATAAACAAGATGCACAATAGATACAAGAGATATATATACAATAAGAAAATACTGGAATAATACAATAATGAACAACATGCCAATGAAACAAGAATACTAATGACTAAGTGTGTGAGTACTAGCTTAACATGTGATCGACTTGGGCAAGATGCAATGCGGCCTGGCTAATCATACGTGCGGTGTATGATCAACACTATTCAGTAATCAGTACTTGATACAATAGGGATATTGATCACAAATCTATACTAATACTCTCTACCCCGACTGGTATAATAGATCCAACCATGGTATGCTATGGCACGAGATTCCCCATGAAGATAGCGACTCTTCCCGAGAATCAGTGTCTCTACATGTACAAGATAACCAATGAAACAATACTTGCACCATATACACCATATACCAAGGAATAACATCTTATGACGAGATCCGGATATACCAATCCGTGTAACCATAGTGTCAAGAGAACATGAATATTTATACTAGATACAATGAACATAGAGGATATCATAAATGAGAAACTATCAGAGAATGTACTCGCCTGAAGTCCAATGAATAGTCTCATAGATGTCTGACTCGGTGCCTCGAAGACCTAGATATGGAATACAACATTAATACAAGGTTCTGAAAAGAGAATAAGTTAAACTAGTCAACTTCTAGGTCAATAAGTCAATTCTAAGTCAAACGTCAACTATGGTCAACTATGGTCAAACCAAGGTCAACTATCTATTTCTATGTTGCACAAGTCTAACACAAAAATCTTGGGTCAAGATTTTAAAATCTAAGTCATAAAAATCACATCCTAAAATATTAGGATACCGTATCTCCGGATACGTGGATCCAAGGTAAAACATCAATAATATAAATTAAACAATATTTATAATCAATATAGAATCACAATTTACACATCAAATAGGTACCATGGTTTTGAACCAACTTGGTATCTCAACAAAATCACAATCTTGATACCCAAACCCCGTATCTTGAGTATCCTACTTACCTTGGTTTTCACAAGGTAATACTCAATACCATGATATAATAATTACTCTCATATATAATATATAAATATATACTAATATTATACAAATAAGGAATATAGCAATAATAGTATATTATTTCAAGATCAATACCTATATATATACATATATATATAAAATAGTATATAAACACACATATATATAATAATCTGCCTAACTGTCTCTGAAAACAGTGTTGAAAAATACTGATACGCTGAAACCAGGCTTTTAGTGATAGTTCTGACTGTCACTGAAGCCACCGTTGCTGCTGCTGCTTGGAATTTGTACTGCTGCTACTTTGGTGACGATTTTCAACCGTCACTGATCCTGTTGTCGCTGCTGCTGCAATTCCCGCCGCTGCTTGCTGCTATTAATGACAGTGGCGGCTGTCATTAATTGTCGTCGCCACTATTACAGCGGCTGCTGCTGATCCCGCTGCTAATAATGACAACTGCTCTGTCATTAAACTTGCTGTCGCTAAAAAATAGTAATATATATATATATATATATATATATATACACTAAATGTAAATATACCCCCTCAATAATAATGTACATATTACAACATAGCCATATGCACACATACATAAATATTATAATTCATCTATACATATATCTACATAATCCTATAACAATTACCTATAAAATAATTTTCCAATTAAACATACATGTATATATATAATCAACATATACATATAAACCCATGCAATATATTGTAAAATATATATATAAATGCATGTAGAAGAAAGCTACATAATATACATATATTCTATTAGTACATATATAGTACATAGATCTATGATACAATAATCACTATAATAAATATACTATAATATATATATATATATATATATATATATATATAATATCTATATATATGTACACAATTATAATTCAAGAATTAAAAGCACAATAATTAGATCTACACATAAATACACAACAAATAGAGAGTATCATACCATATCCCAATAGATCTAGGATACGCATGCGACACGAGTCCACCACACATCCAATTATACCCCAAAGGACACAAACAAGTCACATATATTATTTATAAACAAAATAAAGTGTCAAATATAGATCTATATGTCCGTGTCAAAATACGACATGTACAAAGTCCCATATCGGAGGAAAACCCCCCAAAACAACACGTATCACCAAATTATTGGGATACGACCTACACCTACCCAATTGTGGACACGACACTAGCCCCAAACACATAAACACATGCCAAATAGATCTATAGGATCAATTGACACACACAATAAATGTCATTCTAGAAATTCCCCTAAAATTGACACAAAAAGCACCATAACTTTCTCAATAGTCCTCCTATGAACACAAAATCAAATCCTATAGGTAGTAAATATATATGGATTGATTTTCCATGATTAAATCTTAGATTTAGAAGCTATTTTAAGGAGAAAAACTGAATTGTACCTATTGGGAGATGGATTCCCAATGAAACCTCCAATTGAGATAAAATTGCTTCCAAATTGTAGATCATTGCTCTTCTTTGTAGATCCCTGCTTTCTCCTTCTAGATTCTTGCTTCTCAAGTCTCTAATGGTGATTTGGGAAGGAATTAGAATGAATATGGTAGAAAAATGAAATGGGAATGAAGAAAATTTGGTAGTTGAAAATTCTAGATCTAGATTTGGAATAAAAAAGAGGAGAGAGAATTTTCCCCTCTTTTTAAATAGGCTGGCCCCTATTCCTCTCCCTCAAGTAATTATGTAATGTCCATTATACCCCTTGGGGCCTCTCATGAAAAAATAATTAACGAAGGAAGCTTCTAGTCTAATGATTTAATTAATTTAATCCATCTCCTTAACAATGGGCTTTCTAAATGGGCTAAGTCTAACTAATTAATTCATGTTGGTCCATGGGTCCAAACTAAACTAGTTAGGTCCACTAACACAAGTCCAAATTAAATAACTAACATCTAACAATAATTAAATAATACCACAATTAATTATATATCAAGCACAATAATTAATTAAATATGAAATTACTAAAATACCCTTTCCTAGAAAATGTGGTAGTGATAAGTCTACCCTCCTTAAAATAATTTTGTCCTCGAAATTCAAAGACGAAAACTACTCCCAAAAAATAACAGAACAAAACTAAAGAATTACAACTAACTATGAAAGAACATAACAATGAACAAAACATAACTAGGAAATAACATACCTCAAGGCACAAAAAAATATGGATAACGCTCTCGCATTTCATCCTCTCTCTCCCAGGTAGACTCCCCCGGAGAGTGATGCCTCCATGCGACGCACAACAAAGGAATAGTCTGGTTCCTCAGCACCTTCTCTCTCCGATCCAGAATCTCAACTGGCTGCTCTGGATAGCTAAGAGTAGGGCCCACCTCTATCTCAGAGTGATCCAATATATGACTAGGATCTGCCACGTATCGTCTCAACTGCAACGTGAAACACGTTGTACACTCCCTCCAATGCAGGTGGCAAGTCTAGTCTATAAGCAACTGCATCGACCCTTTCTAGAATAGTGAAAGGTCTGATGAATCACGGACTAAGCTTCCCGCCTCCACCGAAGCGAATCGTGCCTCGTGTCGGAGAAATCCTCAGAAACACCAAACCACTCACCTAGAACAAAATACCACCTTAAGAACTTAATCTATAACAAACAACCAAGAATAAACACAAAACAAAAATCTAAACTATACCTCAAACTCTAAAGGTCGTCGTTGGCTATCGGCCTAATGCCGTTGCCTGTCCTGCGCCACTCGAAGTCTGTCTCTGATCAATTGAACCTTCTCTGCTGCATCCACAACCAGGAACAATCACTTCAATGCCCAAGCTCTCCAAGTCCTCAAACAAATATCGATCCTGCGTCAAGAACATAGCTACCAGATACCTTCTCAAAGCATCGACAACTACATTAGCTTTCCCAAGATGATATTGCAAAAAAATATCAAAATACTTTATCAGTTCCAACCAACAACGCTGCCTCATGTTCAACTCCTTTTGCATGAAAATGTACTTCAAGTTTTTCTGGTCTGTGAAGATCTCCACACGCTCTTCATACAAATAATGTTTCCGCAACTTTAGAGCGAATATGATTGCTGCCAACTCCAAATCATGGGTAGGATAGTTCTTTTCATGATGACACAATTGCCTGGATGCATAGGCAATCACTTTCCTATGCTGCTGAAGAACACAACCCAACCCTTTTCCCGATGCATCACTATAAATAGTGAAACCTCCGGACCCTGATGGCAACATCAAAATAGGAGCAGTCATCAACCTCTTCTTCAACTCCTCAAAAGCAACCTGGCAATCCTCCGTCCAAACAAACTCCATATCCTTCCTTGTGAGTCTGGTCATCGGCTCGGCAATCCTTAAAAAATCTTGCACAAACTTCCTGTAGTAGCCTGCCAATCCCAAGAAACTCTTGATCTCTGCTACCGAACTCGGAGTCTTCTAAGATTCCACTGCTGAAATATTCTTTGGATCCACTGAAATACCATCACCAGTCACAACATGCCCCAAGAATTCTACCTTGTCCAGGAAAACTCACACTTGGACAACTTTCCATACAGATTCTCCTTCCTCAGCACATCTAACACAATCCTCAAATGCTCCTCATGCTCTTTCGGTATCCTCGAGTATATGAGTATGTCGTCGATGAACACCACCACGAACTTGTTAAGGTACTGGTGGAACACCTTGTTCATCAAGTTCATAAATACCGCCGGTACATTAGTCAAACCAAACGGTATCACCATAAACTCGTACTGACCATACTGAGTTCTAAAACCAGTCTTCGGTATGTCCTCCAGCTTCACCTTCACCTGATGGTAGCCTAATCTCAAATCTATCTTAGGAAATACCCTGGCTCCACTCAACTGATCAAACAGATCATCAATCCGTGACAAAGGATACTTATTCTTGATAGTGAGATTATTCAAAGCCTTGTAATCAATGCACATGCGCACCGATCCATCCTTCTTCGGTACAAATAATACCGGGGCTCCCCATGGTGAAGAACTAGATCTAATAAACCCCTTATCCTGCAATCCGTCCACCTGCTTCTTCAACTCGACCTGCTCGCCGTTGTTTACTCTAAAGATATGCTGCGAAATTGGTTCTGCACCTGGCACCAAGTCTATAGAAAATTTAATATCTCGATCTGGCGGCAATCCTGGCAATTCCTCAGGAAACACATCCAAGAACTCTGCTATCAACGGATGCGGCAACTCCTTGTCTTCCACCATAGCTTCACAAATAATGCTTTCTTCCTGCTCCACAGCTCCTCTAGCAAACTCGAACTCTGGCTCTCCTGGCGGACCAAACAAAACTTTACCTCCTCTATAATCTACGCTAGCACGGTGCCTACTCAACCAATCCATCCCGAGTACAATGTCGTAGCACGGAAGTGGCATTACAAGTAGACACGTACTCAACTTTCGGCCTCCCAAAGTAACTCTTCGATCCTTGCAAATATCATTAACCAGGATAATGCCTCCCCCGGTCATGATCTTGCAAGTCCTAAGCAAAGACTCAGCTACCAAACCATGCTTCAGGGCAAACAAAACAGATATAAAACTATAGGAAGCACCACTATCAAACAAAGCTAAAGCTGGAATGGAATCAATATGGCACATGATGTAAGACACTCAAGGAAAGGACAGATTAAGAGATCAGGTATCAATATCAATGAAGAAAAGTTGAATCAAAAGAATTTTCCTAGATGTGATTGAGTATCTCAGCCTATATCTTATATCCTATTGCTGGCTCGCAGTAGTAAACCTAAATTATCGCACTACCACGACATCACATACTTTGTGAAGCTTGACCTGCATGGGCTACCACCAAAAATGTGTCACATCCCACACCCGGTGTAAGGGTATAAGTCGAAAATAACGTCCAGCCTACGCCGCATAATCGACGGTAGAACGCTGTCTAGATAATCTATCTAACTATATAATGAACCACCAATAATGATAGTATACTCAATCACAAAACTAAGATAAAAATGAGCACGAATCAGATAAAGAATAGAATAGTCACAATACAACTCATGAGTCAAAAATAATACATCAATGAGTCTGAAGAAGTACAGAAATAAGCTGGAGATAAATCTAGTACAAAAGAATACTACAAAGCTATAACTCCTGGGTCAACTGTCTCAGTTGAAATAAGTCCCTCCTGAGCCAGGGTCTCAGAATCTAAACCCACAATATTCTGGGGTCCATAATAGGTAAGGTACCACTCCTCGGTGTCATCTGGAAAAATATATCCAGTCAGGAAAGGAGCAGAGTACATATGTAACAGCAGTTTTAATCAATGATAAAAACTATGTAATAGTAAATATATGTGGATAAACAAGATGCACAATAGATACAAGAGATATATATATACAATAAGGAAATACTAGAATAATACAATAATGAACAATATGCCAATGAAACAAGAATACTAATAACTACGTGTGTGAGTACTAGCTTAACATGTGATCGGCTTGGGCAAGATGCATTGCGGCATGGCTAATCATACGTGCGGTGTATGATCAACACTATTCAGTAATCAGTACTTGATACAATAGGGATATTGATCACATATCTATACTAATACTCCCCACCCTCGACTGGTATAATATATCCAACCACGGTATGCTATGGCACGATATTCCCCAAAAAGATAGTGACTCTTTCCGAGAATCAGTGTCTGTACATATACAAGATAACAAATAAAACAATACTTACACCATATACACCCTATACCAAGGAATAATATCTCATGACGAGATCTGGATATACCAATCCGTGTAACCATAGAGTCAAAAGAACATGGATATCTACACTAGATACAATAAACATAGAGGATATCATAAATGAGAAACTATCAGAGAATGTACTCGCCTGAAGTCCAATGAATAGTCTCACAGATGTCTGACTCCGTGCCTCAAAGACCTAGATATGGAATACAACATCAATACATGGTTCCGAAAAGAGAATAAGTTAAACTAGTCAACTTTTAGGTCAATAAGTCAATTCTAAGTCAAAAGTCAACTATGGTCAACTATGGTCAAACCAAGGTCAACTATCTATTTCTAGGTTGCACAAGTCTAACACAAAAATCTTGGATCAAGATATTAAAATTTAAGTCATAAAAACCACATCCTAAAATATTAGGATACCGTATCTCCGGATACGTGGATCCAAGGTAAAACATCAATAATATAAATCAAACAATATTTATAATCAATATAGAATCATAATTTACACATCAAATAGGTACCATAGTTTTGAACCAACTTGGTATCTCAACAAAATCACAATCTTGATACCCAAATCCCGTATCTTGAGTATCCTACTTACCTTGGTTTCCACAAGGTAATACTCAATACCTTGATATAATAATTACCCTCATATATAATATATAAATATATACTAAATTTATACAAATAAGGAATATAGCAATAATAGTATATTATCTCAATATCAATACATATATATACATATATATAAATATAGTATATAAACACACATATATATAATTATCTGCCTAATTATCGCTGAAAACAGTGTTGAAAAACACTGATATGGTGAAACAAGGCTTTTAGTGATAGTTATGGCTGTCACTGAAGCCACTGTCGCTGCTGCTGCTTGGAATCTGCATTGCTGCTGCTTTGGTGACGGTTTTCAACCGTCACCGATCATGTTGTCGCTGCTGCTGCAATTCCTGCCGCTGCTTGCTGTTATTAATGACAGTAGCGGCTGTCATTAATTGCCGCCGCCACTGCTACAGCGGCTGCTGCTGATCCCGCTGCTAATAATGACAGCAGCTCTGTCATTAAACCTGCTGTCGCTAAAAAATAGTAATATATATATATATAACCCAAATACATATATATATATAAATACTAAATGTAAATACACCTCCTCTATAATAATGTACATATTACAACATAGCCATATGCACACATACATAAATATTATAATTATATCTATACATATATCAACATAATCCTAGAACAATTACCTATAAAATTATTTACCAATTAAACAAACATGTATATATATAATCAACATATACATATATACCCATACAATATATTGTAAAATATATATATAAATGCATGTAGAAGAAAGCTACATAATATACATATATTCTATTAGTACATATTTAGTACATAGATCTATGATACAATAATTACTATAATAAATAAACTATAATGTATATAATATATATATATATGTATACAATTATAATTTAAGAATTAAAAGCACAATAATTAGATCTACACATAAATACACAACAAATGGAGAGTATCACACCGTATCCCACTAGATCTAGGATACGCATGCGACACGAGTCCACCACAAATCCAATTGTACCCCGAAGGACATAATCAAGTCACATATATTATTTATGAACAAAATAAAGTGTCAAATATAGATCTCTGTGTCCGTATCAAAATACGACATGTACAAAGTCCCGTGTCGGAGGAAAAACCTCCAAAATAACACTTATCTCCAAATTATTGGGATATGACCTACATGTACCCAATTGTGGATACAACACTAGTCCTAAACACATGCCAAATTGATCTATAGGATCAATTGACACACACAACAAATGTCATTCTCAAAATTCTCTCAAAATTGACACAAAAAGTACCATAACTTTCTCAATAGGCCTCCTATGAACATAAAACCAAATTCTATGGGTAGTACATACATATGGGTTGATTTTCCATGATTAAATCTCAGATTTAGAAGCTATTTTAAGGGAAAAATTGAATTATACCTATTGGGAGATGGATTCCCAATGAAACCTCCAATTGAGATGAAATTGCTTCCAAATTGTAGATCCTTGCTCCTCTTTGTAGATCCTTGCTTCCTCCTTCTATATCCTTGCTTCTCAAGTCTCTAATGGTGAATTGGAAAGGAATTGGAATGAATTTGGTAGGGAAATGAAATAGAAATGAAGGAAATTTGGTAGTGGGAAATTCTAGATCTAGATTTGGAATAAAAAAGAGGAGAGAGAATTTTCCCCCTCTTTTTAAATAGGCTGGCCCCTATTCCTCTCCCTCAAGTAATCATGCAATATCTATTATACCCCTTAGGACCTCTCATGAAGAAATAATTAAGGAAGGAAGCTTCTAGTCTAATGATTTAATTAATTTAATCCATCTCCTTAACAATGGGCTTTCTAAATGGGCTAAGTCTAACTAATTAATTCATGTTGGTCATGGGTCCAAACTAAACTAGTTAGGTCCACTAACACAAGTCCAAATTAAATAACTAACATCTAACAATAATTAAATAATAACACAATTAATTATATATCAAACACAATAATTAATTAAATAGAAAATTACTAAAATAAATTTTCCTAGAAAATATGTTAGTGACAATAAAGAAATAATTAAGGAGGGAAGGTTCTAGTCTAATTGTTTAATTAAACTAATTATCCTCCTAATCAATGGGCTTTCTAGTTAGGCTCAATTCTAATAATTAATACATGTTGGTCCATGAGTCTAAACTAAACTAGTTAGGTCTACTAACACAAGTCCAAATCACTAAACTAACATCAAACAATAATTAAATAATATAATAAATAATTATACAACATGCGAAATATTTAATTAATTATGAAAAGACTAAAATATCCTTTCCTAGAAAATATGGTAGTGACAATTATAGACCGTAAGTTGGCGATATAGCTGAGCCTGATCTTGCCCTTCAGGAGTATCATGGAGAGTTATCATTTCAGACCCCGACTACGATCGAGTAGTTTAGTAAAGTGGTTGTTTTAGTTTTTTATTTCGGACCAGATTGTTCTCAAGGATTTTAAGTTATATTTTGGATATTATCATTTGGATCTTTAGTATTATTTGGGAGATTATTTTGGACCCATGATTTTGAGACTATTATTTGATTATCTCCTTATGATTTTATTATATCAGTGTCTTTGATTGAGTTTAGTGTGGATATATATATGTTGTGAGTTGTAGATTATACTTGTGGCTTATGGTATAATATTCTACCACCGACAGTGTGGCGTAGGCTGGGCGTGCCCATGACTCATGCCCAAATTCAGGGTGCGGGTCATGACACTATGCCCACTCCAACTGCTATATTTTCTTTGGGTCCTATTCTTGATGCGCCATCAAAGAATAGTTGTCAGGTGTTATCTCCCATTGCCATATTAGACTTTATGACTTAATCTGGGATGCCATCGTATAGTTTGGAAGTTTTTGGTACATAATGGGTTATCAGGAAATCAGCTAGCGCTTGACCCTTCACTTCTTTTTGCGGGACATATATCATGTCATAAGGCGATAGTAGCATTGCCCATGTAGCCAACCGAGAATTGGGTATGTTTGGCTTGCTCATCAATACCCGGAGGAGATTTACTCTGGATATGACATGATTGGTTTGACCGGACACATAGTGTCGGTTCCTTTGAATAGCAAACATCAAGGCGGGTATTTTTTTATAGGATTGTATCGATGCTCAGCGTCGACCATCAAGCAACTAAGATAATAGATCGCCGGCTCATGGCCTTCGTTACCCTTCTGTGAGCTCCTAAGGAGTGATTCATTGCTCTAACATACAGCAAAAAGGGCTTTCCTACGATCGGAGACACCAGATCTGGTGGATTTGTGAGATATCGTTTGATTTTATCTAATGCTTTTTGACATGCTTCGTTCAAGATAAAGGATATACCTTCTTCATTAACTGAGTGAATGGTCTTTTGGACAGACAGAGTTTAGATCTCGATAGTCTATGCAAATCCGGACCTTCCCATTCTTCTTCATAACTGGGACGACATTGGCTACCTAGGCGGGATGCTGCTCTTCTCGAACGAAGTATATACTATGTATTTCTTGACTTTTATTTCAATTGCATCCATCATATCAGGATAGAATCATTGTTGCTGTTGTTTTATCGGCTTAGCATTCGGAAGAATATTGAGCTTGTATGTGACTATTTGAGGATTCATGCCAGGCATGTCCTCGTAACTCGAGGCAAAGACATCAATATACTCTTTTATTAGCTGTACTAAAACTTGTTTATCTTCTTCAAGAAGACTCTTGCTAATAAAGATTGGTCTTGGCGAAGATTCTTCTCCTACATCAATTTAGACTACTTCATCCTCTATAGTGGTTTACGTTGCTCAAATCGAAGCTCCCATTAAGTATCCATCCTTTGTGTCCATGGATCATTGTCGAATAGTTCCAATGGTTAAACGTCTTTTTCATCTGGGCCAGTTAACACCATATTTACAGAGAAAATATGTTTGAATACGTCATCCATACTTTTGTCAGAATCCCACAATGATTAGTCAGAGGAATAAGAATGTGTCTCTACTTCCGATTTTGAACTTTCAGGACTTGTTGATGGTGTAACATATCCCAAACCATGACCAGTCCGTTGGTAGTATCTTTTCGGCTTTTCTTTTGGAGAAAAGTGACGTATAGAAGTTTATTTCCCTTTTCCATAATTTAGTCCAAAACTATATTTTAAGTTGTAGCCCATGCCTTGCATAATGTTCGGCCATGTCATTTCAGAACAATCTCAATAGGGCTCAAACCTTAAGGTTGGGCTCCTACTCTATCCGAGTCTATAATGATACGATTTTACCTTCCCAATATCTTTATCAGAATCATTAGTCTGTGTGACTCTTTTGTTTCTAGCTTTGCCAAAAATTATCTAACATTGCTTGTCCAGTCTTATTGGGACAATGAAATATGCATCCTCATATGGTTTATATAATAAAATTTATTGAAATGGAGATGCCACGGGTATGGATAGAGGTTCGTAAAGATGAAGAACCTCTAAGAATTTTTAGCAAAGGATTCAACATCAATGTAGTGCAAAGTAGTATCTTCTTTATTCATGAAATACAAGATCTGTTCTTCTTCCACATGATCAACAGAAACTTCAGCCTTGACAGGAGGCTTGGAAAGATTGATGACTAGAGGTTTATTTGTTGATGTTGGTTGCTTGTTATGACAAAGGTCGATAATTGGCTCATTCTATGGCGTCGACTATTTATTGCGTCAAAGGTTAATGCCCAATGGAGGTGACTTGTGCAGGTTGATAACGAGAGGCTTCAAAGGAGTCGGACGAGTAGTACGTCATTTGACTCGGATCATCAAAGGCTCTTCCTTTGGGGTGTTCTCAGCTTTATCACCAGCTTGATTAGCTTCTTCTTAAGAGGTATTTTTGGCTTCATCTATAGCTTGGTAAGCCTCTTTTTTTATGTAATCTGGGGTATAAAGTGCAGAGTCAGAGAAATAGGCTTTGACACCTTTGAATGGGTTGAGGTCAAGTACCTCTGTTTTGACTTCTCTTCGACTGTCCACATATTTGAAGTATTGGTGCAGGGTGAAGGGTACAATTTTATTCTCTTGTATTCATAGTCGTATCAGCAAAATATTGTACGATATGTTAGAGTGGATCACATAGCATGTGACTTCAGTACGTAGATTGCCTATCTGAATTTTTAGGGGTATCATTTCCAGTGGTTTACTTCTACCAGCATTGAAGCATAAAATAGTAGTGCTAGTGGCAGACAGGTTATGCATTAATATCTTCAATCCTCTCAGTAGGCTTTTAAAAATTATGTTAAGTGAAGAACCAAGGTCGATGTGAATCCAGTTTACCTTAATAGATCTGATGTAACCGATATAATAAAGAGGCATGTCATGTCTGCTATCCTTGAGTAGCATGTCATCTTGCGTGAAGGTGATTTTAGGAATCTTCTCGATCATGCTGTGGCATTGAGGGAACACTAGTGGCTCTTCATCAGGAGTCTTGAGTTGAGCTAAGCATTAGTCTTCATGTATCATAGCTTCGCTTAAAGCTTCATGAGTCTCCTTCGACAAACGAAGTAACTCGAATATGGAAAGTTAGGCTGAGGTATTGCCCAGTTGTGTCAATATGTTAAAATTATAGGGCTTTTCAAGTCCTTGAGGTACATTTTTTGTCATGGATTTTTCGAAGCGAACTTTCTTTTGCTTTTTTTTCTCTATGGCAGTAGGCTTTGAAGGACTAGGTTTGGCTGTGACTAGAGCAACTAGAGTTAATGAAGTAAAAGGAGCATCTGGATCATCTTTCGGGACAGACTTATAAGTTTTATGATCATCTTTCCTGGACCTGGTACTAGTCATGACTTCTTCTTCGGGCATCGGAGAAAGAAGCAATATGTTATAAGACTTGAGTTTCTTTTTGGCATGCCTCTTTTTGGAATGAGTCTGTGGGCTAATTTAATCGTAGCCCAATTCGCTACGTGATTTCTTAGACTTCCCTTGGATTTGTGAAGAAATATGTTGTCCTTTGCCAAAGTTTAAACCTTCAGCTTTCTAAAAATTATACCCCATGTTTTGCATCAAGCGTACAGATTGTTGGCTGTATAGATAAAATTGGGGACGCTCCTCCTCAGCCACACTAGTTGAGGTCAATGATTTAATTAATGTAGAAGAAGGAGAGAGAATTTGTCTAGTAATACCTTCATAAGCAATGAAGATTTATTATGCCCTATAAAGTAGAATACTGCCAATCATGAACCATTGTCAGTGTATCAAGCGAAGGTTGTGAGTAGAGCTTGGTGGGGCAATGTTCAGATTTTGAAATCTGATCTCGACAGGTATGGCTTCTTGAGGTTGATCTTGATCTTTGTCTGAGTGATAATCCAAAAAAATCATATTGCATGGTTTATACTTCTTGCCCTTCTTGGATTTTGAATTGGAAGATGCTGCTCCCAGGTCACAATCTGGCAACAGGTCGGGATGAATCTACATAATCTCACCATGATCTGCCGTAAGAGGCACTAACCCCTCTGTTTGACATCGAGAAGGCAGAAGATTTACTACTTCTATTGTATCTCGAGGTATTGGAATGACGTCGTTAGGGACTTCTTATGCTGGATAATCACCAAATTGAAGAGACACCATATTAGCGATGACCGTATTTACCTCATTGTGAAGGGTGATACCTTTAGCATCTATCAACTATTGTATTTTTCTTTTTAAGTAATAACAAGCCTTGATAGAATGATGTATATACCGATGGTATAAGTAGTACTTCGGGTCATCTATTTTACCAGCCTTCTTCGGTCGATAAATATCGGGCAACTGCAATCTGCCGCTCTTTATTAGACAGTCAAAAATGTTGTGGATATCGCTCTCGTCAAAGGAATATTCCTCCTTAGGTCTAGAAAATTTAGGAGGCTCTTGTGCTGGAGAAGAGGTAGGTCACTTTGCCAAATTTATTGCTAAGGCCTCATTTTATTTGCTATTGTGATTGTTCGCTATGTTGTTATTGTTGGAGGAGCACTTCCCTTCCGTATTCGTCATTTATAACCCCAAATTATGTGCCACCTTTGCATTACCTTCAGCAGCTTCGGCTCCAATGATGAACGTTGTCCAGTCTTGAAATTGAGTTGGACCCGTCCAGAGCCCTACTATAGGTAGTAAATTCTTTAGGCAAGTAGCGATAAATGTGAAATATAGAATACTGGGGGGGAAATTTAAAGTTGCTTGCCTTAAATTCTCTATGATTTCGTGATCTGATTCTTTCTCCTTTTGTTTGATATCGATGAGCGAAGACATCATCATATTCATGCCTCCTTCGTAGAATCGTGAGAGGCAAATATACTTTATTTCATCAAACGAGGATATACAGTTATCAGGTAAACTGAGTTACCAATCGTAGGCTATGCCGACCAAGCATCCCACAAAAAATCTAGTGAGGAGAGCATCATCTTTCTGCTGGTGAGCCATCATCATATTTAAGTAATTAATATATTGGCTTGGCAATGTCTTTCCTTCAAACAAGACTATTGATTGGGGTTTGTATTTATGAGGGAAGGAAACATTATTTAAATGTGGAGGATAAGGCTGTTTTACCCCCATCTTGCAGAGTTGGTCTTTGTTCTTTAAAACATCGACCGTTGCACGCAACTCCCAGATAGCTTCGAGAGCATCTTTTGGTTGGAGTGGTACAGCTGACTGATAAGATACTGGTTGAACATGTATTACCATCGGGGGAGATCCACCCCCAATATTTAGAGGATTAAGAGTTGGCACTGCTGACTCTTGGTTTGGAACTGGTTCTTTATTTGTGTTAACCTGTAGGGGTGTTGTTCCAGGAGTAGGCTGTGCAAGTATGAATGGAGTCACTTGGACAGGAGCTGGTGTAGCAGAATATTAGACTATCATTATTTGATGCATATTTTGAATCATGGTATGCTTGTCTCTAATAGCAGCATCTAATGAGTTGAGGCGTTATTCAATCTTTCTGATGGAGGAGCCTCTTATTTCTCACTGATGGCATATATGCTAACATCTTTGTGTATGACCGAGGGATTGGTAGAAAGAACTGTGTAGTTGGAGTCTACACTGTTAGTTTCAGAATCAGGTGGATTGCTACCCCTAGCCTCGAATACTAAGAATGGGGATTCCTGTGAAGAACGAGCTCCCTTCTTCGAGAACGAGTATTTTGGTAGACTCTGTCAAAGTAGTCGACGAGTTGGTCAAACCTCCTCTAGTTTGGTGTTTTAAAGAACTTTTTCTTGATTGTCTCCCGCCTTGGGGAAGATGCGAAGCCATATATACTGGAGCGAAGAACGGTTTTTTATTATCATACTCCTGGTTGTCAGCTTGCTTTGTACATCGAGGTTTGGGAGATATAGTATAAGTCAATCGGACAAATACGGACTATTTTTCTGATGAACAACAATATTTGATTACAACTTTATAATAATTGCAATGATGTTCATTAGAAAATATCGTTGCAAAGTCAGAAGGATCTCTCTCCTTACGCTTTTGTACAATAAGATTACGTATATTAGAAGAGGGAAGATAAGAGGATGAAGAGGGCAGACTCTGCCTCTTTATATGAGATACAATAAATCTTTTATGCACATTTTGGCCCCCTATGTACAGAGTAAGGTGCTTGCTTGATTCGCGAATGATTCGTCATCTCTTAAGATGTTGTTCCTCAGGGACGAAAGAAAGTTGTTCCTAGCAATCTTCTTATATACACGCGCACCAACATCATTATTTGGCGCATATTCTGTGGTGTAAATAGAATTGATGCAGTTTGCCTACGTGCATTTAAATTTGCACGAAGGTCTTTGCATGGCGCACTAATAGTAGGCTCCTGATGAATGGCATATAATTTTCCCTCTACTGTGCGCATGATTATGATGTTAGGGAAATGATTTTCCCTGAATAACACTTCATTAATGCGCCTGTAGTTTTTTTCTACTGGCGTGGATTCTGAGATACTTTTTTCTCTCTTTGAAGAGCGCGCTTGTAAGGCGATTGGCTTGGATAGCAGTGTCCAAGACTTGCTTGTCCCGTATATTACAATGAATATGCATGGGCTCAGAAGCTTGGGTGTGGATTACCCTTTGCTTAATATTGCACGAGTTGCACGATTTTTATCCCTTGGTTAACGCAAGGGAGTTGTCCACCAAATCATCGACTTGGACTTGGTTGACAGAATTAACGAGGGAGTTCTCATCAATCAGAATCCTTGTGGACAGCAACTTCGGGATATGCATGATAAGGGTTGGGCACCCACACTTTGCGGGTCTTCCTTTACTTGAATAAGGATGAAGGGCGAGCACTGCCCCCAAAATGGATGATTTCTTCGTATGCTTGTTGGTCGAACTTCACGACCAAGGTCTTCTGCATCGAGCCAACTGACGCAGATTCGCATTGGGCTATCACTTTCTCTTCAGAGGAGAAATTTGTCTCCAGCAGAGTCACTATTTTATTTGCGATGAACAAAAGCTGTACGAACTTTGTATTATAAATTATTAAAAGAAAGAAAAGTACAAAAGATCATAAACAAGAATCTTAGTACAATTGATTCTGAGGAAGTATCGTTGTAGATATCTGATCTGCGGATGATCACTTTACTCCTTCGATCACACTAAGATGAAGAAATGCAAGGATACTATGAACAACTAGAAGAGTTGGACAATGAGAAAGCTTCGGCAACAATGGCACGACAAGCTTCTATTTCTCTCCTTTTGTTGTTAAACTTCAAAGACTTGAAATTCCCCATTTGTAACATACATAATAATCCTATATTTATTGGATTTTAGATTAGTTATGACAGTGTGCGTGCACTTTGGACAGTCCACAATGTGCGCGCACTATTGATGGGATGACATCCCACGATCTAGTGAGTAGATGCACAACTTCTACCTGCTTGACATGTGGCTTTCAATACAAGAAAAGCGTAGGTCATGGGACAGTTATTTGTGCATGTTTTACGAGGAACATGGCATGTAGGACATGTAGTCGTAAATTCTCTTTGTCAATTAGGATTGTAGGTGCACTTTAGAAGTGGTCTGGAGACTGGCACACTTTTGATAAAATTGTTCATATGGACGCACTTTTGAGGAAGTACTCATAATGGCACACTTTTGAAGAAGTATCCATGATGGCACACTTTTGAGGAAGTAGTCATAATGCCGTACTTTTGAGAAAGTAGCCATGATGGTGCACTTTTGAGGATTTTACCCGTAATGGTGCAGTTTTGAGGAAGTAGCTGTAATGGCGCACTTTTGGAAAGATTGGCTATACAACCGTACTTTGAAGAGATTAGTTCATATTGGTCTCTAAATGATAACCTGGGTATGCGTGCCACAGCCCAGCTGTAATGATGACATCTGACTCCTCGACTGTTATTTCAGTCTGTCAGATTAGGTTAATTTAATATTTGGGGGGCACAGCAGACATGCGATTTGTGTGATTGTATTTGTTGACGAAAGCAGCTTAAAAGTGCGCCATCCCTTAAAACAGAGAGAAAGTATGTCATTCTTTCCCTACTAACTTTATTTGTAGGAAACTACGTCGTCTTCAGGAAGCGTATTTTCATGCTTCTACAACGCCAAGTCCTATATATACGCGAGTAACCGTCACAGTGCAGAGGCGAATGCACCCATATATCATGGTTGCGCATAGTCTCCCAATGCATGCCTCAGATGAGTGTCCGGAGACAACATCACCCATGCCACCAAAGAAGAACTCTCACGGACAGTATATCTTCAGGACGAAGCCCTTCGACAACAACTATGCACATCGAGCCAAAAAGAATGATTGTGCATTAACTTGCGATTTCTCGTCCGTGTAAACAGTTGATGCTGAAGTTTCCTTGTGTCCTAAGAAAAGAAAGCAAAAAGTTTCTTTCCTTACTGATGGCAGCTAAATGGTCGACCATCAGAAGGAGAGGATCAACGAATCACTTGACCGATCTCCCCACACTTGCCTTCTGTAGAGACATTAGGTGAAGGAGAAAAGCACTATTCTTTCTTTTCCCTAGCCTTCTATTTATAGGCAAGAAAGCCATTAAAGGTCTCGGATAGTTGGGTGCCAGAACCGCAGGATGAATCTAGCACTTAATGGATGAATTCGCTCCTAGAGCAGGTCAACCGAGTGTCTTGAAAGCCCCTTAATACGCGCCCACTCTGACAGTTCGGACCTCAAAAGAAGACAACTTAATAGTATGTCTGTCGTACTAAAATATTCCTATGCATTGGTATTTGATGCACCAAATGACAAGATATGCCAAGAATATAAATGTTTCACACATGCGTTGAAGCAGACCATATGCCTATCTCCTCCATGCTTCTGTTCAAAGTATTCTAAACTTAAATCTAATAATGTTTAAATTTAGAAAGTTTGAAGGGTGTCTTGTAGAAGCATGTAAAATCTATACCATGCGCCAATAATACTCATAGAGCTAGGCGCCAAAGAGATCCAGAGTCATGCGCCATCCACAACGTAAGTAGTGTTCCCTAATGATAGTAGCGTCATGCGCAACTACTAGCTCCATTGATCTCCATGCGTCAGGCGAACTTATTCCCAAGGTGCAATCAAAATTATCGTAAGCTAGGGCATGACACGTGTCACGAGCATTATAGACATCAGTAACCCCAGATCTTGAATGACCATGTGGCAACCGATTGTAACATGTGCCGCCCTGTGATAGTGTCACTACCATATTTCTAGATGAGGGTATTTCTATCATTAGTATATTTATTATTTTTTGATTTAATTTTTATATATTGTGCTACTAATTATTTATTATGTATTGTGCTATTTATATATTAGATAGGGTCTAACCTATTTTATTTGGACTTTTTACTAGTGACCCATTAGTTTGTCATGACACATTGAGCCCAATATTGGACTTGGCCCAATTAGACCATTCCCTTAATTAATTAAGGATATTATATTAGTTCATGAAGAATTAGAAGCTTCCTAATATAGCCCCCCGAACTAAACATCATAATTAATTAGTGGGTGCATTTTTGCCATTGTCAATTACTTGGAGAAGGTGCAAGAGGGAGACAACCATAGGAGGGGGAGGTCTCTCTCTCTCACCTCTCATTAATTCATTTCAAATTTTAGATCCCCAATTTAGTTCTTCTCCAAATTACTTTATTCCTCTATCAAATTTACTCAATTCACTCTCATTTCCTCTTAAATTTTATCAATTAAGAAGCATTGGAGCTTGGATTGCAAGGAGCACTTGGATAAGGAGGAATTGGCAAGGAGCTTGTATCCAGATCGTGTCCATTTAAGTGATACATTGGGAATCCATCATCTCTTAATTGGTAAATTCTAAATTCTCTCTATAATTAGACTCTAATTCATGCATTTGACCATTAGGAAACCTCCCTTGGCTTAGGACTATCCATAGGAATATGAACTAGGTTCATATGAATTCTATTGTGGATTCTACATAGGTTTTTGAGTCCCATTTGGAGAAATTCTGAGATTGATGTATCAAGTGTGTGTCATAAGACCAATAGTTCTAACTAAACTTAGATCAGGGTTGGGGGACTAGCTACGTTTCTATAATTGGATTCGAATAGGCTGTATCACGATACGGTATGATACTTTGTGATACATGATTTATTTTGGGTAATTTGTGTGAATTTCCTTTAATTCCTGTTGTAACTAGTTATATTAGTTATTATTATATGTAATTGAGATGTATACATGGTTATTATGGAGAGTTGGAAGTTTTGGCATTGCACTTGTGGAGTATCATGAGTATTCCATATTTCATACTCTAAGTGTTTGCTTAAATATTTCTAGTAGATTATATAGATATATGTATATGATTATATATGTGTATGTATACTTTAGAGGGTGTGTATAGGGGATTACCCATGTGATGATGATATAGGTAGCTAATGGACTTGGGGAAGTTAGTTTCAGTTTCAGTTAAGATGAAGAGTAGTATAGTGCTATGTAGCAACCAATTGCTAAGGGGGAGTGTGTCGGGTTAGGAAAACATAGCAGTCATGCCATCAGTTCACTATTGTGCACTGATACAACAGCAGTAGTTGCATATGAGTGCACTGTAGTGCATTATGCACTAATGGAATGAAGGGGTTCCTGTGTGCAGTTGGGAGTTGATGTATGGGTACAAAATTAGAGGGCTCGGGTTGGAGTGCTAAAGGCAACATTGATCATAGCAGTCAGTAGAAACAGGAAGTAAGAGAGAGGAGGGGTTCAACTGTTAAGGCAACCACAGTAGCTATGGAGGGACAGTCGAGTTGATGGCCATATTGGGGATTCTTGGCAGCAACACAACAACATATTCCTACTATGTGACAGGTCTGGGAAGGATAGGCAGTGAATGATACTTAGTATCAGTGGTTGTGATGTAGGGGAGTTGGGGAGGTAAGTGTTTAATATGTGCAAGGGTGTTGGGTTCAGATCAGGATCATGGGGGAGTTGACTATATAGCAGTCATTGGAAGAATGGGTTGCACGAGCAGTTGGCTACTGACTAAGTGTGTAGTAGGTAATGTTGTGAGGGGCATTGGTCTCCGATGTTGGTATCCAGCGTATTTGAGTTGGTATCAAGTACTAGAGTTTTTGTCAGATGTTAGTATAGAGTCAATTGATGTTAGTATTAGTTATTAGTATAATATCAGTTGAGTATATGATATCAATTAGGTATCAGTTGGTTAGATAGGATAGTATATATATGATATCAGTTATATATGTTAGTTAGTATATGTTAGTGTTGGTTCGTATGGGTTGATGCTAGGTTTAGTAATACCTTGAGATGGAACCAAGGTTACATTGGGTATGAGGTATTATTAGTATTTGGTATTGGATACCAAGAAGGCAGTTAGATATTGATCCCAATGATGGCTTAAAGCCAAGGTAACTAATATTAAGTTAGTATTAGCTAATGACTAACTAGTGTTACTTAAGTATAAGTGTTATCTATTTGATACATAGTATTATGATACTCCAGTATCTTGTAATAGCTAGTATGGCCTAGATAAGCAAGGTATGGACCCAATAACTTGGTTATAGGCTCATACAATCTAGTTTGACTACTTTGACTTAGAGTTGACCTAGTATTGACCTAGAAAGCATACTTAGTGCATTTAATTCATTTATCACCTTCCTTACTCCCAATAACATGATATTTCATATATAGGTTAATGTGACACCAGTCAAGACACAGATTGGTATTGTCAACTCAGGTCCTCAGGGGAGTACATTCTCTGACAATTTCTCGTTTATGATATCTTCTATCTTTCTTGTATTTAGTATAGATATCCTTGACTTCTTAACACATGGTTACACAAATTGGTATTTTTTGGATCCCGTCATGAGAAGTTATTCCCGATAGTTCCTAGCGTATATCGTAGATGCCTTGTTGCTCTTGTACTTGTATGTACACTGATTCCTGGGGAGACATTCTACCTTATTGGATAATCCCGTGTCGTAACTCCCATGGTTGGATCCACTTTACCAGTCAGGGGTTGGAGAGTGTTAGTTATATATATGATCATACCACCCTATACAAGTATTCCTGTACAAGTATCATGTTAGTGTTAATCATACACTTCACGTATGATTAGCCAGGCCATGATTCTTGTACAAGTTCCCAAACCAATCACATATCGAAGCTAGTACTCACTCACTTAGTTAGTTAGTTATATTTTCGTACTCTTGTATATGATGCTCATCTCTCTTATACTATTTGCAGCATTTTTATATTCTGTATATTTCCCGTTCATGCTATATTTATCTTATATATTTTTACTATTTACTGTTATATAGTATTTATCATTTATTTGGAACTGCTGTTAGAGGTGTGCTTCGCTCCAATCCTAACTGGATAAATTTTCTAGATAATTTAGATGACTGGTATCCTATATACTATGGACCTCAGGACGTAGTGGGTGTAGAGTTAGAGATGGTGGTTCAGAAGGAGCCGATACCGGGAGATGATAAGCTAGTTATAGATGTTTAGACTCTTGTATTGGTTATGTCTCAGTTTAGACATTTTGACATGTATTATATTTGAGAATATTATGCTAGTCTTTTAGACTTGATTATGAGTTGTATTGTGACTGTGATTCATTTCTTTCTTCTAGTCCATATCGTGCTACATCTTCCTCTAGATTTATTGTGATTGAGTATTGTTCATTAATTATCCTCCATTTAGAGTTGAGATATCTTAACAGGTACATATATATTGTGTGAGATGTTGATAGTATTGTTGACCTAGATAGCCTTTTACCGCCAATGCTATGACTTAGGCTGGATTTACCCACGTTCTCGTACCCTTACACCGGGTGTAGGTCGTGAAAAATTTTTATGGTACCCCCATGCAAGTCAAGTTAGTACTCAGACTTAGAGTATTGCTACAAGCCTGTTATAGGATATATGATATATGATATAGGATGAGATGACACTCAACCACAACTAGGAAATTTTTTAACCTATTGAATTTATT